>SNQJ01S0150980.1:7062-21382 GCA_010110895.2 Picea sitchensis
TTAAAGGAGAAGGTAAAAAGTTGAAACCAATTTGATATGGTCCTTTCAAGATTATCGACAAGATTGGTAACAATGCTTTTCGTTTAGATTTGCCTCCTTATATGCAGATGTATGCAGTTGTTAATGTTGAGAATTTGAAATTGTATGAGCCTCCGTTGATTGATGACCAAGGAGAGCATGTTCAGATTCCTTCTATCGATGATTTTTCCCTAGAGTATCTTACAGAACTGCATGAAGACACCATCCTTGACAGGAGAATGCGAACTTCAAAACGAGGAAATGTGGAGTATCTTCGAGTTGGTCTTAAAGGTACCAATCCAAGAAAATCCAAGTGGATTGAGGTTGGAAGGGTGAGGGAATTATACCCTCATCTTCACATAGACTGAATGTAGTCTTTTGGAGGTCCAAAAGCTTCCCAATGGGGAGGTGTGATCAGGGGATCAAATTTTGCTCAAAAATTCAAAGTGCTCGGAATCGCTTCAAATAGGACGCGAGCGTAGGCCTTGTCGTTGCGAACCCAACGCAACTCATTTCGTCTCAAATGGAAATTGGGAGCAAGAGATATTGCAATTTGTTCAGAATGTCAAACAGGTAAAAAAAGGGACGCTGACTGTATAGTCCGTACAGTCCGTACAGGTAGACGTGGCAGGGTCGTACGACCGTACGCTGACATGGCATGTGATGACATGGCAGTGTTTGGTTGGTAGTTGAGGGCGAATAGTATTCTGACATGTGGCCCAGTCATGGGCTTCCACTTGGCACCCCGTTATTGGTTGTTGGTTTGTTTATTAAAATTTTATGGAGTCTGTGGGGGTTGAACCTCGAACCTCCCCTTTTGGCGTCGCACCTTGGTAGAGTGTGGGCTACCACTAGCCCACATGGTAGTTCTTATTAACCATATGGTTTCAAATGTATTTGAATTTGAATATTGTTTTAAACGGCGAGGGGTCGGGCCGGGGCTTAGCCCCGACCCACGGTTCTATGTTTTAAATGCATATGACTCTACCCTCCATGAAACGGTGCACGCGGGATTTGTGTTTTCAAATGTGTAAAGCCCGCGGTTCTATGGTGTTACATGTGACCACAACCGGAGCGTGGAGGGGGAAGTTAAACGATTGAGTTCTGTTGCTAGCCCGAGGTCGTATGGAGGATCTCATGTGCCCGAGTGTTAGGCGGTTAGGGGTTGGCGCACCCATAACCATTCTACAGTTCACACCGTTGGCACGGTTGCACCTGGTGCTAGGTTTTCATGCTTTAAATTGCATGTGTGCTAGGTTCATGAAACAAGGGTGCGTTTTGTAGATGCAGAGACAACAAGCTTGAAGGGGGGACTTCCAAGAGGCCTAACTTCTTCATTTTTTGGCCAAACAAGGTGCCGAAAAAGCCAGCTAGGGGTTTTTGGATGCTCTGAAGCCATTGGAGCAGTCTATTGGTCAATTTGATCATTGTAAGGCATGTTTTTGAGCACTTTGAGCAATTAATAATAATGATCCATTGGAAGCTAGACCAGGAGATGTAGCCCAAGAGAGGGGTGAACTCCTTTATCAATTGTTGTGTTTATGTGCTTATGTTCATTGATTATGCTATTGTTTATTTGTATCTTGCATGAGTAATCCTTTAATTAATGTGTTGCAAAGTTGATCCATTTGCTTTTAACCCATAAAATTTACTTGCAAATAATTTCAAGATTTCAAGTCTTCTTCATTTTTAGATCAACTAAGCACCTCGCAAGAAGAACCTGACCAATGAGAAGTGAATGCCCGAAGTATAGTAGAAAGGATTAAGGCACTCGCTGAAGAATGTAAGAAATTAATTAGTAGAAGTGCATAGATACATGACAACCTATATGAGAACCCTGAATTGCATAAATTGGAGTCACTGCTCCAGGAGGCAAATTACCAAGATGAGAAGTTACAAGTAGAGACGAAGGCCCTACCAACAATAGAGAAAATGAAGAGGTCCCACGAATAGTGCGTCGTGCAGTAGCAGATTCATATGATCCAGAGTAAGGTCATGGAAGTGACACAACAACTTCAACCTTTGCAGGATAGGGCATGTCAACTATTCTTAGAGATTGAGATCCAAGGGACAGACCTAGAATAGGTCATGAATGCAACAAAGCAGCGTTAGAAGGGCCAGTTAGTAACACACTCATTCAGGAGTTTTCCGAGAAAGAAGAAGTAGCAAAGAAACACGTTGAAGAAGCTTGAGCGAATCTGGAGGCCTTCGAGGTAGAGTTACCCAGAGAAGAGTGACTCGGGACGAGTCACAAGTGAGTGTTGGGGGATTGTTGGTCCTCGACCAAGTTTTGAGGAATACTTGGTCATAGTTGACCATTTGGCACTTCGACTGGATGTCGAAGATGGAGCACATAGCGAAGCGGAGATCGCGGGATCTCACCACCTTTTGTGGAAAAATTTTGGGTTTGTTTGGGAATATTGTAACGGGATATGGATATCGACCATTGTTTAGGCCTTTTTCTATATATAAATAGAGGTTTAGGCCATGTAAGAAGAGGCCCTGTCTAGTCGATGGCTTAGTGCATAAGTTGGATCTAGGTAATCAGAAGTCTGTGTGACTGTAAGAGCTCTGTGCATGCTGTAATAGTGCTGAGTGCACAGAATGTGGGAAGGCTTAGTTCTTGGATCTACCCGGGGAGGGGAAAGAGGATCTAGCAAGTTGCACAGATCTCTTGTCCTATGCAGGGTAAGGTTCATTGAAGCTCCGTGCTGTAACTGCTTGACCAATATAATATAAATAAGACTTTGTGGACGTAGCCCCAAGGTGGGGGTGAACCACGGTAACTATGTGTATGGTGTTATGTGCTTTGTTCTTATGTGTTTACCCCTCTCTCTTGCCAAGTGATATGATATGTTTAGATAGATCTATTGATGCTTTGTGCTTATGAGATATGAATACATGCTAGATATGATACATAAGATGCTAGGTGCTTAATCTATTGAGTATAACATGTTTATTAGTGCTAAGTGCTAGATCTGAGTAATTACTACGGTGCTTTGTGCTTTCGGTGAAGTGTATTAATGAATGTATGTTAGGAAATAACTGATGCTAAGTGCGTTGTAAGAAAGATAATCACATATCTATGTCCCAGCTAAGGTTGCATACATCTGAGTCTTACAACCACCCCTGCCTCTACCTCGAGTGAGACTTCATCTGCTTCACAGGTGTTGCTGAAAGGGTCGGTAGTTAGGTTTTTGTTGGTGCACTCTTGAGCATTGAACCCTGGGTCTGCCCCTGTGCCAACACCACTAGATACGTATGAAAGAGGTAGACATTCCTAATACTGCATTTCAAACTCATGCAAGACACTATGAGTTCTTGGTCATGCCCTTTGGCTTGTGTAATGCTCCCTCCACTTTCCAAATCCTCATGAATCATGTCTCCTGTCATTTTCTCTGTCATTTTGTCTTAGATTTATTTGATGATATTATCACTTATAGTAAACCCTGGACAACCCATATTTCTCATGTGGATCAAGTTCTTCATCTCCTCTCTCAACACCAACTTTTCCTCAAAAAATCTAAATATGCTTTTGGAGCCTCAGAACTCGAGTACCTAGGTCATATTCTCTGCAAGGTGGTTGTCAGGGTGGATCCTAAGAAGATTGAAGCTATGTAGGATTGGCCTCACCCTAAGAATCTCAAAATATTGTGTGGTTTTCTAGGTTTAACAAGATATTATCATAAGTTTGTTAAGAATGATGGAAAGAGTGCAATGCCTCTCACTTCTCTCCTTAAAAATAATTCTTTCACTTGAAATCCAACAACTAATCATTCCTTTCAATCCTTGAAGGTGTCTATGTGCACCACTCCTTTCCTGCCCCTTCCTGACTTCAAAAAGACCTTTGTCCTGTAATGTGATGCTTCCAGGAGAGGAATTGGAACAATAATTATGCAAGATGGTTGGAGTTTGGCCTTTACGAGAAAACAAATGTCAACATTTGGGCCAATCAATATATGAAAAGGAAATGTTGACTATTTTGCATGCAGTGGATCTTTCATCCCCAGAGAAACAAAAATGGGTGATTAAGCTATTTGGATATGATTATGAGATCATTTACAAGAAATGAAAAAACAATGTGTTTGCTGATGATATTTCAAGAAAATATGAATATGAAGGTTCCCTTTTTTCCCTCTCCTTCATTGTACCAAATTTCTCCAAGATGTTAGCCAGGCATGGCTGCAAGATCCCAAAATTTCATGTCTGATCCAAAAATTGCAAGCCAATTCTCCAGTTTCCCAAGGGTACTCTTGGAACAATGATGAGCTTCATTACGAAGGCCATCTGTATTGAAGTAAACAGTCACAACTTAAATCCGTGGTGCTTTTTGAACTTCATGCTACACCCACGACTGGGCACTCAGGGTTTACCAAAACCTATGACCAGGTCAAATGTTCTTTTTTTCGGGATGGTATGAAACAGGTTATTCACACTTTTGTGGTGGAATGTGATGTTTGTCAACACAAAAAGGGAGAAACAATCAAAGACCCTAACACACTACAACAGATTTTGATTCCTCCCACTATTTGGAGGGACATCTCTATGGATTTCATTGTTGGCTTACCTAAATCAGGAAATAAGTCAGTCATCATGGTGGTAGTTGATCATTTTTCCAATTATTCTCATTTCTATGCTCTTCAACACCCATTTACCACCTCTATTGTGGATCAACTTTTCATGGATCATGTCTTCAAGATTCATGGAATGCCTCATTCTATTGTTTCTGACAGAGATCCCACTTTCACCATCAATTTTTGGCAAGAACTGTTTAAGCTGTAGGGCACCCAATTTCATCTCAACACCACCTATGATCCCTAGACTCATGGTCAAACTACAATTGTCAACAAGTATTTGGAAACATGTTTGAGGTGTTTTGCATCTAAAAGGAAAAATAAATGGGATCAATGCTTTCCCCTAGCTGAATGGTGGTACAAAAATTCTTACGATACAACTACCCGCATGAAACCTTTTGAAGAAATATATGGACAAAATCCACCTTCAGTTCTCTCATACATGTCTGATGTCTCGAAGGTCCATAAGGTTGACAAAACTCTTAAAGTTTGTGAGGATATTCTCCGTACCCTCAAAGAGAATTTGGTCATGGCTCAAAATTGAATGAAGAAACAAGTAGATCAAGGTCCCTCAGAATGTCAATTTGCTGAAGGGGACTAGGTGTTTCTTCCACTGTAAACTTATAAGCAGACTTCACTGAAGGCTGACAATTTTCAAAAACTGGCACCAAAATTTTATGGTCCTTATACATTAATCAAGTGCGTGAGATAGGTGACCTATAAATTATCTTTTCTCATACATTATAAGATCCATCATTCTTTTCATGCCTCCTGCTTAAAGAAGGTGATTGGAACAAAGTGTCAAAATCAAACCAGTATTCCCGAGTTGGATGAAGAAGGCTCCATCTAGTTGCAACCACAAGCAGTCTTGGACCAACATGAGCATTGTCTTCATCAATTCACAATCACGAAAGTTCTATTACAGTGGAAATATACAACTCCAACAGATGCCACCTGAGAGCCAACTACCATTCTGCAACAATTTCCTCATCTCAAGCCTTGAGGAAAACACTATTTTTTAAGGGGAGGGGGGCATGTTAGGGACCTAACCTTCCTAACCCCTCACATACTTAGAATAATATATTTTCCATGTAATAAAGGCAAATATTAATAAGACCTAGTAATAAGGAAGAATAATTCAAATGTAAGTAGGGATGATTTTAGGGGCTAAATTTCGCTCATGGGCTAATTTTCCATGGTTTTTCCTGTTGGCATGTTTACAGGCAGAGAGATCTTGTCATTGATGGCAAGAAAAATGATGGAAAACAAGAAAGCAAAGAAGGACAACAACATCGATAGAAAACAAGAACAACGAAGATGAGACCAGCAGGAGAAGGTTTGGAGGTCAAAACCTTTGAATACTTACAAAACCTTCTAAGTTGGAAGAAATCGTAAGCTCAGGAGGAGGAGTGAAAGTGGTTGTCAGATCAATGTCTAGTCAGGAGCAACACGCAGAAGAGAAGAACAGATCTCAGTTGCTGGATTTGAGCGTGAAGGATCAACAGTTGTTGGATCTAGAGATAAATGCACGAAGGTTAAGCCTTTGATGAGCATAGGAGAGAGGACTTGTCAAAGTCCCGAAGTCTCAAAGTAAGAAAGGAATGTCCATCATCAATACTGACAGGTGGCACACGATCCTCAACTCCAGAGAAAAACACTTCGAGGATTTTTTAGTTTGAGACTTGAAAAATCCGAAGTCCGAAGCGCTGGAGAGACAGAGTATACGACAGTCATCAGATCAGTTTGAAGTGGAGGGACATGATAAGATAGAAAAGCAGCATTACAGAAAGATCGAGCCGTCGATCTGAGAACATGATCGATGAACAACATTTAGTTCGGGTCCAAAAGTTGCGAGGAGGTTATTGTTCGGGGATTCTCACATCGAAAGAATTGGCGACTTGAAAATTCAAAATACCCAAAGTCCCGAAGGCCAAAGTCTTAAAGTGAATGAAGATCCACATCAATAAGACTACATCAGTAAGGACACGTGGTGCAATTAGACGATGACAAGTGTCAAGTTGATTTTTCATTTCAAGTACGTGCAAATCACAAATATGAGTGACACGTGGCAGCTACTAGGGTCATGACACATCATCAAGTGATGTCACTTTGAGAGTTTTACTTCGGGAGATTAGCCACCAGCACTTTCCCAAAGTTCTGAAGTCCCAAAGTGGTTTGGGGTCATCCATAATCGAGGAGGATAGGTGGCGCGAGATCCACATATTCAGAAGTTTTGTGGATAGGGAGAATGTGAAAATATCTGAAGACAAATATCGACCGTTGATCATCAAGGGGAGTATGCGTCAGCTAATCTAAGATTTTGGAGAAATCTCTCTTAAGGATTTCCAGTTGAGACTTGAGAATTTCGAACACCGAATACTCGAAAAGATCGTGACCATTGATCCGAAATGGACACACATCAGTATATTGTCAGCTCCAGGGGAAAAGAAAAGGAAGGTTGAAAGGTTGGAAAGTTGAGACACGCGTCGTTGGATCGAGGACTCCGGGTGAAATTCTTCGGGAGAAAGCAGAGTTTGAGACTCGAAAATCCCAAAGCTCGAAAGGTGAAATCGATCTTGTCCGTTGGTTTGGAGGGCCACATGTCACTTGGTCGTTGAGACTAAGGATCGTGTGTAGACGGAGGAAAGAAGGTAGGATAAGTCAAGAGATCATAGCCATTGATCGAGGAGCACCGTCAATATCTTGAGATCGACAACCGCATCACATTGCGAGGCCAGAGCATGCTCGTGTCTTAATTTTTCGTGAGTGGGCCGCAATCGAAACCATGATTTTGGAGAAAGGATGCGTGGAGGCTCGTAGTGAATTGCGGGGAGAAAAGTAGTTTGGTCTAAAACCACCTTTGGACATGCTCGCAATCACATGGTCACGTGAGATCATCGCCCATGGTCATATCGAGGGAGGAGCTAGCACGTCACTAGGCTCCACTTCAGAGTTCGGGAGATCAGGAGTTAAGAGAGTCTATGTGACTCACGACAGATGACCCGAAACATGAAGTCCCGAAGAGATTGGCCCCTGGTCACCAACGATGGTCATGTGAAAGGAAGGGGCTTATCTAGAAAAGCTAGCACCCACTATGTAGATTTCTCAGAAAGGGAAAAGGTGCCAAAGGGATGAACTCATAGGAGTTTTCCTAGTAACTGCCAGAACGAAGTGATTTCATCTGCCAGAGAATTCGAGGAGTTGTAGGGTGACTTCCAGAGGAGACGAAGAGTCTCGAGGTAACTGCGAGTGAAGTGAAGATTCATCATTTAAACAATTGATAGATGTAAATGCGTCGAAGACTATAATTGCCAAATGCGTCGAAGACTATAACTGCCAAAGAAGTCGAAGAATCTCAGGATAATGACCACCAATGAAGAACAAACTTAGGATGATCGCCAGAGAGGAGGAAGATTTGAGTGTATGCCCTGGCAGAAGACTTGGCATGATAAATATGCGCAGAATAGAGAAGACCTAGCTGCTTTTATTTAGAGTTATTCATGCGGGTAGAAGCATGCCGTGTGCAAGAGATGAAACACATAGAAGATGCGTAGCACATTGAATGGAAATGATACACAAAGGATAAAGCACAGAAGAAAGAGATAGAGAATAAATGCTTATCTGAGAGAGGAAGAGAAGGTTGAGGCACACATTCAGAGACAGAGAAGAAGAACATAAATCTCAAAGATATGTGAGAAGGAATACACTAACGTAGGCAGAGCAGAGTAGTGCAACAGAACAGTGATGAGACCAGTAAGCCTTTTAATAAACATTTTATCATTGCAATAAGTTTGAAGAACAAAGTTTTTATATTCAATGTGGTAGGGAGGTGCTAGGGAGAAAATTTGTCCTCAGAGTTTCAAGTGGGTGCTTGAACACAGGGAGTTGTATCTTCCATTTGGTTGCAGCCAGAAAAACCAAGGTGGTAGGGTGGTGCAAGGGAGAACTATTGTTCTCTGTTATACATGTTGGTGCATGTGTGACTGGAATTTGGTGCTTCCACCGAGTTGGTGCTGGAACACTCAGGGAGTTGGTGCCCCCTTCTAGTGGGTGCTAGAGAAACCAAAGAGTTGGTGCTCTCAACAAGTTGTTGCTTGTAAAACAGAGGTTGTAGCCTCAATAAGAGTTGGAGCTCATAAGAATGATAATGTACATAAAATAAAGATTACTTATCATATCAAGAAGAAGAGTTTTTTCCCTTTATGGGTTTCCTTAGGAAATATATGTCTCTACATATTTCATGTGCGTTATTAATGTTGAATATAATATTACTTACTTCCCTGCTTTATTGTGATCGTCATTGAGTGTTCTATAAAGAGTTTAAAAATGGGCATAATTGTTTAAGCACAATAACAACNCCCCTCTCAGTTGTCCAACAATTGGTATCAGAGCAGGTTCCTTTTATCTAAGGGTATATCCTAGAGCTTAAACATGACTAGCCATGAAGTAACTTCAACCAATAAGGCCCCCATGTTCAATGGAACAAACTTCGCCTTCTGGAAAGTTAGGATGAGAACCTACATAATGGCCCTAGGTGGAGATGTCTGGGATGTGGTAGAGACTGGTTATGTAAAACCAGTTGTACTAGCTTATAAGGATGACAATCTAGAATTCAACTTCAATGGTAATGCTATGAATTATTTTCTGAGTGGGCTTGCAGAAACATAATTTGTAAAATTTATGCACTTAGAATATGCCAAAGAAATGTGGGACAAACTCAACAGTAGTTATGAAGGTAATGAGAAGGTAAAGGATGCCAAGATTCAAACCTACAGATTATAGTTTGAACAACTAAAGATGAAAGAGTATGAAACTGTTGGGAAGTACCTTATGAGAGTTGAAGAACAAGTAAATGAAATGATAGGAATTGGTGAAAAAATTGAGGATGTCTCTTTAGTTCAGAAAATTTTGAGATCTCTGCCAGATAGGTTCAACCCAAAGGTCTCTGCTATAGAAGAACTTAATGATCTAAAATCTCTGTCTATTGACCAACTCCTAGGAACTTTGACTACCTATGAAATTAGGATAGGTAAAGATAAACCCACCTCTAGAGAATCATCTCTTATAGCAAATAAGAATGAGGATTCTGAGCTTGATGAAATTGAAGCAAAATTTGTGAGAAGACTAAAGAAAGGATCATGCAAGTACTAAGGAAAATTGCTCTTCAAATATTTTAACTGTGGAAAGATAGATGACTTTTCATCTAAGTGTCCACAAAAGAAATATGATTAGAATTCTGAAGGTGAAAAGAAGTACAAACCCAAGAGATTTGGTAAAAAGAAAAGTCTATGTGTAAACAATGATGACTCCTCAGAAGACACAGATAGTGACTCTTCCTGTGAAGATACGATTAATGAATTTATGCTTATGGCCAAAGAGGATTATGATAATAAAGTAACAGGAAGTGATGTTGACGATGAAGAAGTTGTGGTTAACTTGGAAGCAGAACTGATCAGTGCTCTAAAAGAAATTGCTAGAATCAGATCTAAGAAGAAAAAGAAAAAACAATTGTTGATACAGTTCGAGAAAGAAAATAAAGAACATGATGAAGACTTTGCCCTTCTAAAAGTGGAATTAGAAGAGTCAAAGAAAATAGAGTAAATTATGAAACATCAGTTATCAGAAAAGAAGGCAAGATGTGAAGCCTTGGAAGAAGAGGTAGTAAAAACCAGAAAAGAGATGGAGAAGTTTAAAATAGTGTATCTCCAAAATCTTCCAAGCATTAAATCCACTGCATAACTAAACGACATTTTGAGAAAACAAATATCTCCTTTGTTGAATATTGGTTTAGGTTATGTAAAGGGTTTAAGGAACAAACACACAGAAAGAAAAGAGCTAGTAAAGATGATCAAGTTCCAAGTCAGCAGACAATCAGACCATTAGAGTACTCTGTCACCAAAAGATAATAAAGAAAAGATGATCCCTGATAAAAAAAAAAAGAGATCAAAATATGGAGCAACAAATGCTAAGAAGAAGGCCATCTTTCAGGTACCAAAATTTCTTCCATGGCTATTGTTTTTACTGTTCTAATTTTGGTCATAAGATTGTAAATTGTCAAATTAAGTTTAGAGACATGCAACTGAGGAGGTCAAGAAATAAACAATATTTACAACATAGAACTAAGAAGTCAATGAATAGACAACGTAGCACCAATCATTTTGACCTAATGAACAATGAGACCAAATGTTATAACTATCATAACTTTGGCCACAAAGCTGCAAGATGCCATCTGAAGAAGTACAAGGCAGATCCAAGGATAAATCCTTTAGCTAGAAATGTCAGCACATGGAAAAAGAAAGATAGTGAAAAATGTGGTCTAGTACTTTCAACTCAAAAACAAAAAGACCCCTGGTATATAGACAGTGGATGTTCCAAGCACACGACTGGAGACAAGGACAAGTTTATGTCTATAAGTAAAATCAAAACAGGAAATGTAACCTTTGGAAATGATGAACCAAGTAAAATCAAGGGTAATGGGATGGTGAATTTGAGTAATGGTAAAGGAAAAGCCCAAGACGTTATGCTTGTAGATGGGCTGAAACATAATTTTCCCAGTGTAAGTCAAATGTGTGACAGAGGATGTGAAGTGGTGTTCACTTCCAAGGATTGTAAGATAAAATCTGTAAATTCAGGTCAAGTGGTGGCTAAAGGCATAAGGNATAAAGAAGAGTGTCATCTAAGCAAACATGATGAAAGATGGTTATGGCATAGGATAATTGGACATATAAACTTTGACCACTTAATTAAGCTCACAAATCTTGAGGCATTAAAAGATCTTCCAAGAATATCAAAGCCACAAGACTCTATGTGTAAACCCTGCCAAGTAGGAAAACTAACCAAGACATAGTTTAAATCCAAGAGCTCTGCTTCAACATGTTGGAGTTACTTCACACACACCTAGGATTTATTTTTACTAAGTTTTTTGCTTGTTTATTAGTCATAATTAGTCATTATCCAATCTCCTATATTTTAGGGGAGAATATTCCACCTAGAGAATATTTTCTTCAGTTGACACTTCAGTTTGACTAGTTGAGTTGAGTCTAGATGTTGCATTGGTTTTGTCATCATGCAACATTGGGATCATCACCATGCTAATGTGCACTTGGCTTGGTTTCATCACCGTACTGGTGCATTACCCTTGATTCCTTGATCTACTCCTCACTACACTTTGTTTCAATTAGTTAACTAAAGACTAGTTGACTAGTTAACTCAACTAGGTGGCAGTTCACTCCCATAAATTCCCGAGATACTAGACTAGGTGGCAGTTCACTCCTGTAACTGCCTGAGAGACTAGACTAGGTGGAAGTTCACTCCCGTAACTGCTAGTGTGTGTCCATATCACTCTAAACCACCACTATGGATCATTAGTTACTCATGTATCCTATATCTATTGTAAATTATTCACTCTTTGAGTGTGGAATACGGTTAATAAGAATTCTTCTATTCTTTCTCTCCTTCTTATTATTTCTAAAAATCTCTCTGAAAATGTGTGTATAATTGATTAACTAGATCTATTTTGTGCAGGTTCAACACATTTACATGGTATCAGAGCCGACACACTGCTAAGCAAAACCTACACCATTTTTTTTGCAGGTACAAAATATTGAAGACAACAAAAAGATGGATTATTCACTGAAAATACTTCTCACGCCTCATAACTATTTGGAATGGAAGCCAAAAGTTCTTCTTCTACTCAGATGCAGAGGCTTGTACCAAATAACTATGGCAATGGAAGTAGAGCCTGATTCTGTCGATGAGAAAAATGACTTTCTCAATAGACAAGATATGGCCATAGGATTTATCTTCTTGTCTATTTCTCCAGAAATTATCCACCAAATATATGATGACTCACAAGAATCAACTCCAAATGAATTATGGACCATACTAGAGGTTCTATTCGGGAATAAATAAGATTGTGAATATTTCATGCAGGAGGTTGAACAAATAGAGCCAGAAGAGAAGCCATCAGAAGATCAAACCTCTTATTATGAAGAGTCTTCTACACAAGTATTTGCACAAATTTGTATTCCATTAATTGAAGATGATGTCTACTCCATTTCAGATTTGTTTTCTGAAATTCATGTGGAAGATATATGACATGCATCTCAGGAGTCAGATGCAGATAATTTTGCATGCACCATGCATGCATCTCAGGAGACAAAAAGGGAGCCACACACATCGGACTTAATTATGATATTTTCTGAGAAAACTTTTTAGAAAAAAGTAGAATATTTGAATACCTCCCGGGAAAATATTCAATTTCAAAAAAAAATCGTCCGAAACGGAGTCTGGAAAGTGAAGTTATGATTGTTTTAAAATCAACAAAATTTCATCATTTTTCCGGAAATGACTACACGGTTTTCAAAGTTTCATCCAAACTTTATTTGGATATTCTTCATTACAAGAAGAAAAAGTGGATATTTATTGACATTTCAATGGTGCATCTACTTCATCAAATCCACGCAGACATCTACATCTTCAACAAAATCTTGAACGAGCACAAACTTGCATAGTTGCGAGGTCTTCTTGGAGTGAAGGACAAGGTTGCTTAACAACTGCTTTTTGTTCCTTCTCATTTTTTTATTTTTTTTATGCATTGTAATTTGAGGGAGGGTTTCCCATGAGGTCTTCCCTCTTTCCTCACTTTATTTTAGTGTATCCTTTGTATTTGGGTACCTAACATGGCCTCGTTGCCGGGACCCATTCTTTATTTTCACCATAGTGATGTTCAGGGTGGGTGTTGGAGTTACTTCACACACACCTAGGATTGATTTTTGTTCCTTCTCATTTTTTTTTAATTTTTTTATGTATTGTAATTTGAGGCGGGGGGTTTCCCATGAGGTTTTCCCTCTTTCCTCACTTTATTTCAGTGTATCTTTTGTATTTGGGTACCTAACATGGCCTCGTTGTCGGGACCCAACTGTTTATTTTCACCATAGTGATGTTCAGGGGGGGTGTTGAAGTTACTTAACACACACCTAGGATTTATTTTTCCTAAGGTTTTTCCTTGTTTATTATTCATAATTAGTCATTATCTAGTCTCCTATATTTTAGGGGAGAATATTCCATCTAGAGAATATTTTCTTCAGTTGACACTTCAGTTTGACTAGTTAAGTTGAGTCTACATGTTGCATTGGTTTTGTCATCATGCAACATTGGGATCATCACCATGCTAATGTGAACTTTCCTTGGTTTCATCACCATATTGGTGCATTACCCTTGATTCCTTGATATACTCCTCACTACACTTTGTTTTAGTCAGTTAACTGAAGACTAGTTGACTAGTTAACTCAACTAGGTGGAAGTTCACTCTCATAACTGCCCGAGAGACTAGACTAGGTGGCAATTCACTCCCGTAACTGCCTAAGAGACTAGACTAGGTGGCAGTTCACTCTCGTAACTGCCTGGGAGACTAGACTAGGTGGCAGTTCACTCCCGTAACTGCTAGTGTGTGTCCAGATCACTCTAGACCACCACTATGGATCATTAGTTACTCATGTATCCTATATCTATTGTAAATTATTCACTCTTTGAGTGGGGAATACGGTTAATGAGAATTCTTCTATTATTTCTCTCCTTCTTCTTCTTTCTCAAATTATCTCTGCAAATGTGTGTATCATTTTTTATCTAGATCTATTATGTGTAGGTTCAACACATTTACACAATAGAGAAACCACTCCAATTAGTTCATATGGATTTATGTGGACCATCAAGACAGGAAGGCACAG
>SNQJ01S0150980.1:51495-64223 GCA_010110895.2 Picea sitchensis
TGTGTATACATATCCCCGATCCATACACCGGTCGCATCCTGTACTGTGCACTCCATACCCCACGTGAATAGAGTGTGCACGCGACCTCTGCGAGGAGAAAGGTTAGTCTACAAGGAGAGTAGAAAGGGTAGTCTGCGAGGAGAGCGGGAGCACGTGAGGGCACATGAGGGTGAGTCTGTGAGGATAAAGGGGAGCACACGAGGGCAAGTTTGTGAGGAGAAATGGGTGCACATGAGGGCACACAAGGGAGAGTCTACGAGGATAAAGGGGAGCATGTGAGGTCAGCAAGAATGGTGAGTACCCGAAGTGTTATCTGCAGTATTCAAAATGGGTTCTTGATCTCCACATCCTTGAACATCAATAGTAGTGCTTGCAAATGACCATGGATGTCTGTCAATTATCTCCACATAATAAAACCCTTTGTATTCAGGATGAGTGTCTATAGAATAAGGGAGAAGGTTCTTTGTTTTTTCCTTATGTGGTTCACAAAGTAACTCTATAACACAATCACCCATATTCTCTTCTTCATCTAAATCTATGTCATAAATAGTGGGAGCATTAAAAAACAAAACATAGGATCTAGGATTGCTCTGTTCAGGAAGCTTGGATTATTAATGGAAGTTTGTGTGAATTCTTCATTTTTCAACTTGAGAATGGGAAAATTTGTTTCTTTATCATGTAGGATAGTAGGACTTACCTCATCATAGAATTTCAAATATGTATCATACTTTTCATTCCAAACGTCTTCATTTTCATTTTCTTTGAAATTTGGAATCCATACCTAATATTTGGCAAAGATCGGTCATGTTGTAGGGATGGGGGTGCTTAAGGGATACACACATGTAACCTTACCTACATCAATGTTGGAGGTAGAAGCCAAGCACTAATCTATCTTTAAATTTGGAAATCATTCTTCAATGATGCCTTCATCATCTTCAAGATGAGAGTTGGGAGTTTGTTCAATAGGTTTGTGTGCACCATATACTTCCTTGAGTCTTTAAACAATGGGAATACATTTCTAATGATAATTAGGGCTCCATTTCCTACAAAATGCCTCACCAAATCTTGCAAAAGATAACACTTCTCCTCTACCAAGATGTCCAAACCATCTCTTACACTATTTTTCATAATAAATGAAAAAAAAATTCATCATAACATCTTCATGAATGATGCCCATGCTCAAATTGAATTCCATGAAAGATGAAATATGTAGTATGACTGAATCATCATGTCCACGAAAATTTGGAATTGATCTTGCATATATACTTGGGTTTTTATGAGGGAACCTCAAGATATTTAAGAAATCAAAAGGAGCATGCCAATCATCCAACCGTGGAGGCAATCCCATTTTTCTTTACTTCTAGGTCTTCAATACAAGGTTGAAAATATCCCCGATCCATACACCGGCCGCATCCTGTACTGTGCACTCCATACCCCGCGTGAATAGAGTGTGCACGTGACCTCTGCAAGGAGAAAGGTTAGTCTGCTAGGAGAGGAGAAAGTGTAGTCTGCGAGGAGAGAGGGAGCACGCGAGGGCACATGAGGGTGAATCTGTGAGGAGAAAGGGGAGCACACGAGGGCAAGTTTGCGAGGAGAAAGGGGTGTACATGAGGGCACACGAGGGAGAGTGTACGAGGAGAAAGGCGAGCACGTGAGGTCAGCAAGAATGGTGAGTACCCTAAGTGTTATCTGTAGTATTCAAAATGGGTTCTTGATCTCCACATCCTCGAACATCAATAGTAGTTCTTGGAAACGACCATGGATGTTTGTCAATTATCTCCACATAATAAAACCCTTTGTATTCAGGATGAGTGTCTATAGAATAAGGGAGAAGGTTGTTTGTTTTTTCCTTATGTGGTTCACAAAGTAACTCTATAACACAATCACCCATATTCTCTTCTTCATCTGAATCTATGTCATAAATAGTGGGAGCATTAAAAAACAAAACATAGGATCTAGGATTGCTCTGTTAGGAAGCTTGGATTATTGGTGGAAGTTTGTGTGAATTCTTCATTTTTCAACTTGAGAATGGGAAAATTTGTTTCTTTATCATGTAGGATAGTAGGACTTACCTCATCATAGAATTTCAAACATGTATCATACTTTTCATTCCAAACATCTTCATTTTCATTTTCTTTGAAATTTGGAATCCATACCTAATATTTGGCAAAGATCGGTCATGTTGTAGGGATGGGGGTGCTTAAGGGATACACACATGCAACCTTACCTACATCAATGTTGGAGGTAGAATCCAAGCACTAATCTATCTTTAAATTTGGAAATCATTCTTCAATGATGCCTTCATCATCTTCAAGATGAGAGTTGGGAGTTTGTTCAATAGGTTTGTGTGCACCATATACTTCCTTGAGTCTTTCAACAATGGGAATACATTTCTAATGATAATTAGGGCTCCATTTCCTACAAAATACCTCACCAAATCTTGCAAAAGATAACACTTCTCCTCTACCAAGATGTCCAAACCATCTCTTACACTATTTTTCATAATAAATGCAAAACAAATTCATCATAACATCTTCATGAATGATGCCCATGCTCAAATTGAATTCCATGAAAGATGAAATATGTAGTATAACTAAATCATCATGTCCACGAAAATTTGGAATTGATCTTGCATATATACTTGGGTTTTTATGAGGGAACCTCGAGACATTTAAGAAATCAAAAGGAGCTTGCCAATCAGCCAGTATCGTAATTCTTTGCACAGATACATTCGGGAGGAAATGGCATTCCTTGACATCTCCTCGCTTAGTGTGGCATATCGATATGCTGCCAAGATTGAGCAAAAGTTCAAATAGAAGAAGCGAGACTTTGGGTCTGCGAATCAGAAGCAAGGGAAAGGTACCCCCAAAACGCAAAACAAAGGACCAATCCAAGGCAGGGCAGCCCAGGACAACCCGCCAAATCCACAAGAAAATAACAACACATCAAAGCCAAAAACGGACATGAGAAAGTGGTGTGAGTTCCATAAGAGCTCCACCCACAACACAAGTGAGTGTCTGGCCAAGTAGTCATTGGTAGTTGAGTTGAAGGATTCTGAATTAGATGCATGCTCTGATTCTGAACTAGAAACCGACAAGGGGAATGACAGGGGGAAGCAGATTATCGATGTGGATCCCAATGCCACCGTTTCCACCACAAAGATCTAGAAGGAGGAACCAGAAGACCCAGAAGAGGCAAAGTGTCTCTTCCATTCCAATACATGGGTAAAGGGTTCCTTGTTGTAGTTCATTGTCGACAGCGTGAGCCAGAAGAACCTCATCTCGATAGAGGTCATGAAGAGGCTGGGCTTGCCAACCACAACACACCCACAACCATACACCATTGGCTGGCTGCACCAAGGACGAGACCTCCACGTCAGCCAGCAATGTTTCCTTCCCAATAGCTTCAAGCCCTTCACAGATGAGGTATTATGTGACATTGATCCTCTTGATGTTTTTGATGTATTATTAGGCCAACCGTACTTGTGGAAGTGACATGTTGTGTATGAGTCCATGCCTCGTGTTGTTATTATCACTTTGGGAAATAAACTGTAAAGGATACCAGAGATAGCACTGCCTACCACCATCTCTTTGGTTACTGCAAAACAATGCAGTAAGCTCATTTCCAAAACTAGGAAATTTGTTTTCCTGATGATCCGTCCTCATGGAAAGAATATTATTGTGGCCATGACCTCCAAAAAAGGCCCCTCTGCATGACAACAACATATGGATAAGGTCATGGAGGAGTATGAGTACATATTCACCTCCCCCACAGGGGTGCCTCTACACTGCCAGGTCAAGCACCCCATCGATATGACCCCAGGTGTGTCGCTACCCAATGGACCAATCTATTGGCGCTCTATTCTGGAGAATGATGAAATCAAGAGGCAAATTCAGGAGCTGTTGTAGAAAGGTCACATTCAACCGAGATCATCACCCTGTGGGAGCCCAATCGTGTTGGTGCAGAAGAAGGATGGGTCTTGGAGACTCTGCATTGAGTATCGGGCACTGAACAAGATCACTGTCCGGAATAGGTACACAATCCCATGGATTGATGACCTTCTGGACCAACTCAAGGGGGTGAAATATTTCAGCAAGATCGACTTGAAGTTTGGGTATCACCAGGTACCAATCAAACCCTCTGATGTGTGGAAGAATTCCTTCAAATACAAGGGCCTTTTTGAATGGTTTGTCATGCCTTTCAAGTTGAAGAATGCCCCTACAACCTTCATGAGGCTAATGGATGCCATCTTGCAACCATTCACCCACTCATTTGTAGTGGTGTACCTGGATGACATTCTGATCTTCATCTAGACTTGGGAAGAGCACCTCCACCACATCGGAAAGGTCCTCCAGACACTGCGGCAACACAAGTTGTGTGCCAATTGGGAGAAATTCACTTTTGGCATGACCCAAGTTCAGTATCTAGGATACATTATTGATGAGTGGGCGGTGTATGTGGATCCAACAAAGATCCAATTCATTCAAGATTGGCCAGCCCCAACCACCCTAATAGAGCTCCGCAGCTTTTTGGGTCTTGCCAATTTCTACTGCAGGTTCATGTTAGGATTCTCTCATATCACTTGACCCTTGAGTCAAGTCATCAAGGGAGGAGCAAAAGAAAAATTATTTTGGTCTGAATCTCAACAGAAAGCATTCGGGGAGTTGAAGCATCGCCTCTACTCTGAACCAGTGCTCACATTACCAGACTTGCAACAACCATTTGACATCAAGACATATGCCTCTGAATATGCTATTGCGGAAGTCCTTACTCAACATGGGCATCCAGTGGCATATCACAGTGAGACACTTTCCGACACAGTCTGGAAGTATCCCAATAATGACAAAGAGATGTATTCCATTGTGTAGGATTGTTGGCAATGGAAGCATTACATTTTGGGAAAGGAAACAATCATCCACACAGAACACCGACCCTTGCAGTTCATACAGACACAAGGTAAGTTGTAGAATGATCGCCATTAGAAGTGGTCCACATACCTGCAATAGTTTCATTTGAAATTAATTACAAGAAAGGTAGCACCAATAATGTTGCAGACTGCCTCAACCGACCACCCATCGTGGCACTAACCACTATGCTCAGATATTGTGGGAATGAGACTTTCGATTGGCCACTTCTCTATAGAAGTGATCCAGAATTCAGCCACACATACAATATGCTCTTGAAGGGTAAGCAAGTTCCCAATTTTCACCTCCAAGATGCCCTGCTATGTCACCTAGGACACCTTTGCGTTCCTTGAAGCGAGCATGCCAAGATGATTTGGGAGGCACACTACATTCGGGTCATTGGGCATTTTGGGCTTGAGAAAACTGTGGCAATACTGCAAAAGTATTTCTATTAGTCGAACCTTCGACAGGATGCTGGGAAGTACATCAAGTCCTGCACTGCTTGTTCCATTTCCAAACCGACCATCAAGAAGCAAGGCCTCTATACTCCACTTCCTACCCCCATTCGACCTTGGGAATCCATCTCTATGGATTTCATGTCAGGCCTTCCTTCTACTAAGAATGGCAATGACTTTGTTTTTGTCATCGTCGACAGATTCTTGAAGATGTCCATTATGATGGTATGCAAGAAGAATATCATAGCAGAAGCCACTGCTAAACTCTTCTTTGAACGAGTGTGGGTACACTTTGGGATCCCACAATCTATCATCTCAGATCGGGACAACAGGTTCCTCAGTACATTTTGGTCCAGCCTCTGGTCGATGCTGGACACCAAGCTCACCAAGTCCATAGCTTTCCATCCGCAAACTGATGGTCAGACAGAGGTCATCAACCGAATGATCGTACACATTATGTGCATGTACAACTCAAAGCATCCATGCACATGAGATGAGAGCCTCCCCTATGTACAACACAGCTACAACTGATCTCTCCATAGCTCAACTAGCCATGGTCCCTTTCAGGGGGGCTTGGGATTCCAACCACTATGTCCCATTGACGTAGCCATGCCATTTGTGGCTACTCAGGAAGATTCATCTCATGTCCAGTCTGAGGCTGACAAGGAAAACAAATTCATTGAGTGCATTCAACACATCTGCCAACAGGTTCATGATAGCTTGGACAGAGCCAATGCTAAGTACAAGCAATGACATGATCAACATCGGGTGCCACACAACTTCCAGGTGGGCGATAAAGTGCGGCTACAATTTCAAAAGGAGCACCTTGCTGGACCTCACCGCAAGATTCGCCGACTCTGATATGGGTCATACACCATCACCAAAGTTGTAGGGGATAATTCCTTTGAGCTCAGCATTCCACCATTCCTTGGTCTGCACCCAGTGTTCAATGTGGACCGCCTTCAGCCCTACTTTCCACCTCTACTAGACACATCTGACATGGCAGAACAACTCACACCAATAGAGTTAAATCCAGATTGCATGGAACAAGCCACAATTGATCAGATCATGGATACACAGATCAAGCACACCTGACAACAAAAGATACTGCTATATTGAGTTGTCAAAGCAGACTGACTCCTTCACCAAGGCAAGTGGCTCACTAAGGACCAAGTTCAGCAGAAATTTCCTCATCTCATGGAGGAACTCAACGCAATGGGGACCATTGCTTCCTAAGGGGGGAGGAATGATCCAGGTGGATATTGGTGTCCACCCACCTATTCCACTTGGACCCCCACCATTGCTTCTTTCATTTTTTTAGTTTCTGCACAGTTTACTATTTTTAGCAGTTTTTCGGGTCCTGAACTTCCGGAGTCGTTTTGAGGCCCTAAATGACGTTTTTTGAGAAAACGGGGAGCAACATGGAACATAGTTCATGTTGCTCACCCAAAAGTTGAATTCCTCGCATAGATGTTTCTAACGAGGTATTGAGCGCATCAAACAAAGATCGTATGCCAAAATTACGTCCCTAGGAAGTTCATGTACCAATTTACCCAAACGGGGCCCATAGTCTTGTAGTTTTGTATTTCATTAACAACAAAATATATGAAATATGCTTAAATTTCAAGTCTTATTATATAGCTACAATTTACGTTTATGTGTAGTTTTGTATTTCATTGTGTTCCTACATAAATCCAGATCACTCCAAGAAAGATATGTCAATTAATATCTAAGGAGTGAATGCTCCAAAAATCCAACCATGAGTGATAAGGAGGAAGGAAAAATCTTCATGTAGAGTGTTGCTCAACTTCATTTACAATAAAATAGAAATCTCTCATGTGAGATCCTTGCTCGGTATGTGTTATATTCTTTTCACCTGGTCACGTAGGGGAGTTAGAGGGGGGGGCGCTTGTTATAGGATAAATCCGTAAGTGCGGACACGAACCGATCTCCCTAGATCCACCTAGATCTAGAACAAAATAGGACAGAATAGGACACTTTCCTTAAGTTTTAAATATTGAATTTACTAAGAGGCAAGAATTATGGACATACCTTATGATCGCTTCCTATAGTCTTTGTTGCTCCCGCTTCGCTCCAGTGCTCTTGTGCAGTCAAGATCAAAACAACACAAACCAAACAAAGTGATAGCGATAGCATAAATTCAATATAAACATATGTATGTGATCAAGGAATCATACAATAAAACACAACAAGATTTATAGGAAAGAATCATATTACTGTATCATATTAAATGTGAAAGAGAGATTACAACCATTGCCTTGATGTACACAACAAGATTTATAGGAAAGAATCATATTACTGTATCATATTAAATGTGAAAGAGAGATTACAACCATTGCCTTGATGTTGTAAGGTCCCTTCCAACTGTCCTTCGTTCCCTTACACACCTCCAAGGATTCTAAGACCATAGATCCGATATACCACAATCTATCTTGACAAAGCAAATCTCAAAGCCACTTTAACCAAGCCAAAGCTAACAAGCTCAAGAATCAACAGAGCTAACCCAAGCTAACTACCAAAGCCATCCCAAGCTAACTTTCTCCAGAGAATTCCTCTCCTTTATAAGTTGAAGAAGATAAGGTGAGGAGGTTAGGAGGATCCCACCGAAAGGAAAACCATTTCGATTCCACCTCACCATAGAAGCTTCCCCAGTGGAGTCACCAAAAACGTCGATTTTACCACGATGGAATTCTCGCACCCCGGCTATATGTGCACCTGCGAGATTGGGTCATTTCACACCCTAGCTATAGAGCAACCTGCGAACACCTCTCACCCCTGGCTATAGTGCAACCTGCGAGACGGGTCATTCTCGCACCCTGCCTATATAGCAACTCTGCAACTCTTCTTTAGGAATCCAGGCCAATTGACCCTCTAGCAAACAGATAGGCGATGAAAATAATGTAACAGCGTTAGGCTCCCCCTCGAGGTTCACCCTCGGGAAAATTTTCCTGGAAACGTGACACCTGCCCTCGTGTACGTCATGTATTTAGGTGGTTTTTCGGTTACGGTTTTTGTCGATGGTTTTTCATTTTTTGCCAAGGAATTAGGTTTGTTGACCAATCCAAGTCATTGGGTTAGGTTTTGGTTGCTGTTGGTCTTATATGTATTTTTTATTGTAAACATTGTATCATGATGAATAATATAGAATATGTTGGTTTTCCCGGTTTAAGGGAAAAAATCTCTGTAATGTTTGTATTTGCCATTGTATATTTTATGTTCTTTTATGAATATATGTTTGCAATAGATAATAAAAAGGCTAGAATTTACATTTGGCATCAGAGATTTATTGGCTTCAGGGGACGCCTTTAGTCAAGGGTCGGGCTCGGACTGATAAACCTTGCTACAAAGTGGGAGATCTACGGTACACTTTTCAGGTGAAAATAAATGGCAAGCAATTCGAAGATGGAGATCGAGAAGCTCAATGGGAAAAGTTTTGAGCTGTGTTTCCATGATCTGTTGGTGACAGAGATCAGTGGATCGTGGTAGATCCAGGTATTGCACCTACAAGAACTTCTCAGATGACTGGAAAGTTGGTTCGGAAGGCAAAGTATATAATCCACCAGGTGTCTCCCTGATTCAGTATTACTGAATGTGTCAGATGAAGCTACAACCAGGGATTTATGGGAAAAGCTGGGGAAGTTGTATCTAAGTCCCTGTAAATAAACTATTCCTGAGAAAGAAGATGCAACCCTGAGGATGAGAGATGGAGAATCGGTGGCAGATCATTTGAACGCCTTCAATACTGTGGTAAGTCAATTAGTATCTGCTATATTAAAATTTGCCATGAATATAAATGTATCAGCTTGTTGTGTTATTTACTAGACTCGTGGGATAGTATGGTTGTGGCCATAGGTGTAATACAACTTCCTTGAAGTTTGAATAAGTGGTCTCATCCTTGTTAAGGAGATGAGACGGAATAATATGGAAGGACATAGCACAGATGAATTATTTGCAAGAGGAAATTCCTAAGAAATAAATAGATCTAATTTCTCATGTCAGAGATCTAAGTCTATGGGTAGATCTAAATATCCTGAAATTTTGTATGGCATGTTGGAGATGTGGAAAAGAAGGGCACTACAAAAGAAGTGTAGATCCAAATTTGAGAAAAAGAAGGATTTGAAGAATCTTCTTCACTGAAGAAAAGACCTCCAAGGAAGAAGGAGGATGTGTACTTGGCCCTTCAAGCACACATGCAAATCACGATATTATGTCCATCATTTCATATGACTCCCCCATAGGAAGTGGTTCTTAAGGAATATGAAACGTATGATGGAGGTAATGTTTTCAGGCACGATTCGACAACTAGAATCATAGGAAGAGGAAGGTCAAGTTGAGGCTCATATGGAAGGATTAGAACACTTGGTGTTGTGCACATCCCAGGTATGGCCAGAAATTTGATTTTTGTAAAGAAAAAATGGAAGATGTAGGGGTAAAACACCTTGAAAGGGAACTTGCAGGATGGTTCGAGGAGAAATAGTGCTGATGAAGGAGTCTGGTTTGGAACTCTGTATAAGATACTAGGGAAGCACTATTAGTGATGTGGGTAATAGCCCATTTTTCTTATATTGGATTTGAAGAAGAAAGAACTCCTACAGTCTCTAGAGAAAAGGTTATGCTAGGCATCAAAGCATCAGGAGAGAAGGGTCTTCGACTACACGGTAAAGGCATGGCTGAAGGTATGTCTAAATACTCTATGCATTTTGATTTCTATGAACATTTCTATATGGAAGAAGATTCTTACCAAAATTACCTCTTGTAGAGTCAAGTCATACAAACAATGATGTATATCCGCTGGATTCAGATAACACGTGCACTCCACTTCACACCTTGCCCTAACCACACCACCGGAAAGCATGCACCTTGATTTTTCCATTAGCGCCCCGTTCATCCTTTCGCAACTCATTCTGCTGAGGTTATATGGTCTTCGTCCTTTCTATACCACACTTCTACCGGCTCATATTCACTCATTCCCTAAAACTCTCCGGCCATTATTCAGTCTCAACACCTTAATTCTTTTCTCTCGTTTGATTCCTCAACAAGAGCTTCCTTAAACCTTTAAACCTCGCTAAAGACTTCTTTATCTTCTTCCCAGGTAAAAATATATCCAAAGCTCGAAGTCATCTATAAATGAGACATAGTACTGATATTTTCCCAATGATGGGACCAAAAAGGGTTCAAAAACATCACTGTGAAATAGATATAAAATTCCTTCTTCCCTCAATGCACAAGAGCAAAATCTTACCCAATTCTTCTTCCCATATAGAAAATGTTCACGTAAAATCAAAATCCGTAGAGAAATTAGACATACCTTCAACCATACCTTTACCGTAGTAGTCAAGACCCTTCTCTCCGATATCCCCTAATCTTTGATGCCACAACCTTTCTAGAGACTGTAGGGAGTTCTTTCTTCTTCAAATCCAATATCAAAGAACAATGGAGCTATTAAAACCATCACTAATAGTGCTTCCTAGTATCTACACAGAGTTCCAAACCGAACTCCTTCATCAACACTATTTCTCCTCAAACCATCCCAAGTAAGTTCCCTTTTCAAAGATTGTTTTAATTCTCTACATCGTCCATTTTTCTACAAAAATCAAATTTCTAGCCAAAAATAGGATATACAAAACACCAGGTAGTGTTCTAATCCTTCCATATATGAGCCTCAACTGAATTTTCCTCATCCTATGATCTCTAGTTGTTGAACCATTACCTAAGAAAACATTACCCATCATACGCTTTCATATTCTGCAACCACTCCCTTTGGGGAGTCATAAGAAATGATGCACCAGATTCAACCAACCATGCCTCATGATCTACATTTGTGCTTGAAGAGGCTGGGCACACATACCCTCCTTCTCCTTGGAGGTCTTTTCTTCAGAGAAGAAGATTCTTCAAATCCTTCTTTTTCTCAACTTTGGATCTACACTTATTTTTCTCAACTTTTGTAGTGCCCTTCTTTTCCATACATCTCCAACATACCCTACAAAATTTCCGTGATATTTAGATTCACCCTTAGACTTAGATCTCCAATTTGAGAAATTAGATCTATTTATTTTGTGGGAATGTCCTGCAAATAATTCATCTCAGGTTATGTCCTTCCATATTATTCGCCTCATCTCCTCCACAACAAGGATGAGACCACTTATTCAAACTTCTTTGAAGTTTGATGAAGTTGTATTACTACCTATGCCACAACCATACTATCCCATGAACCCTAAATAACACAACAACCGATACATTTATCTTCATATGAAATTTAATATCAATAGATACTAATTGGATTCTTACTACGATTGAAGGTGTTCAAATGCACTGCCACCGATTCTCCATCTCTCATCCTCAAAGTATACATCTTCTTTTCTCGAGAATAGTTTATTTACCAGGGACTTAGACTGATACAACTTCCCCAACTTTTCCCATAAATCCCTGGTTGTAGCTTCCTCTGACACATTCAGTAATACTGAATCAGAGAGACACAGTTGGATTATGCTCTTTGCCTTCCGAACCAACTTTTTCCAGTCATCTGCAGAAGTTCTTGTAGGTGCAATACCTGGATCTACCACGATCCACTGATCTCTGTCCACCAACAGATCTTCCATATTGAGCTTACACAGCTCAAAACTTTTCCCATTAAACTTCTCGATCTCCATCTTCGAATTGCTTGCCATTTATTTTCACCTGAAAAACAATACCGTAGATCTCCCACTGTAACAAGGTTTATCACAGTCCCGAGCCAAACCCTTGACCACAAAGGCGTCCCCCTGAAGCCAATAAATCTCTGATACCAAATGTAAATCCTAACCTTGTACAATATCTATTGCAAACATATATTCATAAAAAGAACATAAAATATACAATGGCAAATACAAACATTACAAAGAGATTTTTCCCTTGGAAACCCAAACCGGGAAAACCAACATATTCTATATTATTCATCATGTTACAATGTTTACAAAATAAAATACATATAGGAGCCAACGACAACCAAAAACCTAACCCAATGACTTGGATTAGTCCAAAACCCTAATTCCTTAACCAAAAATAGAAAAAACCATCGACAAAAAACCATGTGCCGAAAAACCACCTAAATACATGACATGTTTCCCGAGGCAGGTGTCACGTTTCCCAAGGAAGAATTTTTTTTCCCGAGGGTGGTGCTCCTGCACCCCTCGAGGGGGGGCCTAGCACTGTTACACATTATTTTCATCATCCCTATGATGTAAACCTATCTGTTTCCTTTAGAGGGGTCAGTGGCCTGAGTTCCTAAAGAGAGAAGGGAAGTTCGCAGGTTGCTATATAGGCAGGGTGCGAGAATGACCCATTCTCGCAGGTTGCACTATAGCCAGGG
>SNQJ01S0150982.1:0-21346 GCA_010110895.2 Picea sitchensis
AGATGGGCTAGGTATTCCCCTAAAGACATCAAAAAGTTGATAATTAGTGGTTCTAGCGGTTGGGCTACCGATGTGGGTTGGAGAGAAGATGATGATTGGTATTTCAATTAGAGATTGTATGTGTCTATTGGGTAAAGGATATTCAACAAGTTTTTTCACATTTTTTTTGTTCAAACCTCAATTCAAAGCCTAGGATCATTCGACTATTTTAGCGATTTCAACAACATCTGACTTGAAGGAACTTAATGCTTTAGGGAGAGACTGGAAAACACTCAAGAGATTTGTGAACTGGATAGGGTTTTTCACTAAATTCGGTTGTGGGTCTAATATCTTCTCAAGGTGAGGAGTATGAGATTCATAGTGATGAGAGGGTTTTCTTTGCATATTAGAATGGTTCGGGTTAGGATTATTTGAATATTTACTAACCATTCATTTTGCAGGCCCTCCTTCTAGCACCAATTTTGTTGACAAGTCAAAATGGCCCATCAATCAGTGAGGGAAAAATCCCGATGGCAAATCTCAATTAGAATCACTCTCATTTGGGATGGAAATTCCTTACTAGTATGTGGGCCTAGTAGCCACTAATAATTTGAAAGAAATTGAGGGAACACATGAATTGTTCTTCAAAGAATTATATCTAATTCTAAAACTAACTAATTAAAGAAAATTGAAAACTATCCAATATAACTATTTCTAACCTATCTTGATCAAGGAAATTTCTAAATAGATAGACACGATATAATATTTAATTTCTTTTCAGATAAATAGTTCATGCTAAAAATCAATTATGTTAAAATAATAATGAAACTATTGTAGATAATAAACAATTATTACCTACAACTATAGCACTATCACTGTATATATTTGTAACCACAAATGGAAAATAACTCAAACATTATGCATTGAAATAGTTCATATGAAATATCATTGAAGACACTATAAAATTCAATTTCATATGTAGAATAGTCCCATATACACACGAATACCATTCATGGTCACCAAAATTTCCTTCTGCTCTTTATTCATGAGATAATAGTATCAACAATAAACAATGGGAAAAATTCCTATCCTTGTACAATGGTCTTCCTTTTATAAAACAAGGAAGACCTTTCACATTCTATAACTATCAACTATTACATTGTTTCAAATTATTTATTTTGTCTTGTTAGATAACTCAAATTTCCTATACATCTTCGTTAATGAATATACAAATGTTGTGAATAAAATTTAGGAAGACTCTTGAGTAGTCAAATTATCTATGTATAAATTCCATAAGTCATAGTTTCTAAAGAGTCCTTCAACTTTTCTCATCTACCTCCACTTCTTTTATTTGAATGTTCTGGGCATTTCTACTATCAAGATGGAAAAAAGGATTATACCAACACATTCTTCACTGCTCCATCTTTTGAACGACCATTTCACGCCTTGTTTGACCATATAGAACTTGAGATATGGTCCTCTAAAGTTATTGATCAATAGCCATTGGTCAACTCTACAAGTGCATCTTAACCATTGATTTGATAGATCGGGTATTTATCCCACATTCATCTGAGAGATTGATCATAAGGGGTTTATATTGTTAAATCCTCCCCATGTAATTCATATTTAGGGTTAGGAAAGTTAAAAAGTGTCGGGCTCGCATGTTGGTTAGGCTTCATCCTTTCTACCCTTTTAGGTTGACCCAGGTTCAGATCTACTATAGTTTCCAACAAAACCCCCTTAAAACTATCGACCCTTCTGGTAAAACAAAAGGCGACGCAACGCACATAATGCACTACACAGTGTCATCCGAGATAGTTATTATGGGTGGTTGAAACGCTCAGGTTCTTGTAGCCTGGGAATGAGTGGGGATCTGGAATTAACCTCTGTTATCTTCATTTATTTAATCTAACATTTATCTTATCTTGATTAATTTGTCATTCTTACTCATGCATGTAAATTAATAGATCTAACTAAGTCATTCATACATGTTTCTAACATCTAATCATTAACATCAAAGGAGATACACAACATTCACTCACATAACACATGATCTACCATGGTTCACCCCTCCTGGGATACGCCCACAAAGATTTGGATGCTCTACTATTTTATTATTATGTTTCCAAAACTACAGTGCCTTGCGCATTACAATCCTCCGTCAAAATAGGTCAAGATCTACAATAAGCCAGACTAGATGACATGGGGCTCCTCATCTTGTGATCTAACCCTCAAGATCTACCTTGTTTTCTCTCCTCAACTCAACATCTTACAACATAGATCGTAAACAACATATTAACAATGACCAACAACATGACATCTGACTCCCGACTGAAGAACCCTCGACCTAGACCTCCTAGGTACCTATTTTTACATGTTCTTGGCTTACGGGCCATTACATATTATTACATATTATTACAAGATAGTACATGTACTGCTTTTTCTGCATCCATGTATTCCTTACACGTGTTTCTTTTCTTGCATGCACTTCTGCCTCCCACATCATGCTTTTCCCCCTAAATTGGACCTATGGCCAACAAGCCCCCAACAATGACATCGTAAATCGTCCCGAGTCACTTCCTAACTCCAACATTTGTCACTAATTGTTCCAGTGCTTCGTACACACCTGCTAGCCTTTGGCACCGCTCTTGCTCCTGGTTGCTCCTTGCTGACATTGCTTCGACCACCTGCACGGTGACTGGTGGTCATAAGATATCACCCCCTTGGAGGCATATCTATTTGAGTCATACTTTTTCTGAATCAATTTCCACGACCAATTGTTTATCCTTTTCTTTCAGAGGCTCCAACTGATCCCATCGTGTGATCTTCTGTGCCTACAACACTTTTTATTCTACCTAATGGTTCTTCATTTCTGTGTCTATCTTGATCGTCTCTGGAAGTGACATTGTCCTCTATCACTTCTTAAGATCTTCCATTGTTGCATGCAATTTATCTTCCTTTCCTTGCATCTCTTGCAGGCTCCCATCCTCTAATAGTTGTGTCGATAGTTGGTCACTCTTTCCAGTAGTTCTGCCACTTTATGTATGTTGTGTGCGATTTTTTCTGTAGCTGCTATCGCGTCTTTATCTCTTTGTGCTTAGACTGTTGGAGGAGTATTAGGTATTGCGTGCTCCTCCAGTTCCTTGATTTTATCTTTATATTCTTGCATATTTTGCGCTATCTTTTTTATATTCTCCTCTGAAGATGCTTCCTCTGATTTTGTGTCATCTGAGATGGCTTGAAAGAGGACATTTATATGGTTCTCCATCTCATCCACTTTTTGTTGTGCTATCTCTTTCTTCTTCCCTTCCTGGCTTATGGCTTCCTTCAGTACTATATTTTCCTCTTGCTCTATTTGTATATTCGTCGCGTCAAACCTTTCTCTGGACTGAATCTCATGCGCGACGCTAACCTGTAACTTATACAACACCTTTGTTGGCATCTTGGGAAATGCCAAGTCTAATGTTTCAATATCCTTCATGGGATTCTGCATTGTTTCCTCATCGATGAACAACATATCTGGTGTTATCATAAAGTTAGCACTTCCCTACACTGTGATTTGTATTGTCTCTCCAACAGGTGCTCCTTCTCTTATTGGCACCAGTTTCTCCTTTTGTTGTTGCTCTTCCTTGATCATCAACTATTCTATCACAGTTTTTACCTCCTGTACCTGCTCCAAAATTGAAGCTTGATGGTTTTCCACATTTTCCCATACTTTTGATAGTTGATCTTCTACTATAGTGGCTATCAGCTCTACGTCATCTATTGTCAATGATGTTTCCATTTTTAATTTTTTTTTCCGTGGGCCTTTTCCTTCTTCATGGTGCCACTTGATTTCTCCCCTGGCCTTTTCCTTTGGGCATCTACTAGTTTAGATTCTTATAGCATCTATGTTTCCATTCCTGTCTCCTACCCTTCTTCTTCTTCCATTGAGACTTCCTATGTCTCTGTCTCTCTTTCTTCTATGCACACTTTTTCTTCTGTTTCCCTTTTTGTCTGCTTTGTGCACGATGATCCTTGTATCGCACCTCATTGGGATGGATTCTTCGTTCTAATTTTATTTTTTTATGGGAGAGTTTCCCCCTTCTTGGCCCTGTGCTATATTTTTCTTGGTGCTTGCTCTGTTTGTGGTTGTCTGCTGCATAGGAACTGTTATGTTTTGCATTCTTGTTTTTGCTCCTGGAACTGTCTTTGGAATTGTTGGCACTTTCCACTTCTCAGGCCACTTCTGGACCTCCATGTGGATGTCCTGCATCGTCACACAGTACTTCAACTTCAACCACTCCTTGCCTAGATCTTGCTTTGCCTACAACCACATGTTGTGGTGTGATGCCTAGAAATTTGCTATCTTTCCAAACTCTTGGACAGTTTCTGGGGAGATCCTCCATGTATCTGCTAAGTTGTTCTGGATCTCTCTTAATTACAGAGAAAACATGTCATTTTTGGCTTTCTTTGTTTTGGGATCTAGTATCCTTCACAATGATGTGTAGAGCGTTACACCACATTTGCATGTCCTTGGAAGGAACATAGTGTATGTGGGTTCCTGCCACCCCATAAGTGCAATGAGGATAAGTAACCACAAATAGTGGAACTCAGAACCCTAGTCTTGTGCATCCTTGCAATATTCAAGGAATGAGTTCAGTAGATACGAGGCCCAAATCATCGATCTCCCCTTTGCGCATGGCACTGCAGCTACTACTACTCCTACAGGAACTTCCTCTTTTCAACACTTGCGCATTAATTTGCAACCCAACAGCCGTGTTGAAAATTGTATCACATGATCATTGATGTCATTGATCTGAATACCCCTGTTACCCCTTTTTGCACCATACTTTTCTTTTATCTCATCTGATATGGATTTCACCTTAGTTTTGTCTTCTAGGTACTATTATGGCTTCTCCCCATCTATGGGTAGCCATGTAATTCTTGCAATGAGATCGATGTTGATTGACACTAGCTTATCAATCCATAAGATGCCTCCATGCATCGTTGCTAGCAATTATTTGAAACATTTGTTTATTTATTTCCCATGCCCGAAGTGTGATACGTATAGTAATTTCATGATGTCGGTGTTGTACAGTCCTAGGATCCACTATGCATGCTCCAACAGTGGTGCTCATGATGGACCTTCTCCACTACTCTCCAGGTATATTTGTGCTGCTAACTTTGGGAACTTGATGTCATCAAAGACATAATGGTTGGATTATTTAAGGCTATCGACTCCTCCTACCATGTTATCTTTGATATTCACTCCCTTGGGAATATTCGGCATCACTATACCTAGTTCTTTCTGTGTGCATTGTACTCCCTGTGAACTTATTTCTTCTTGCACCTTCTGTTTCCCTTGTGGGGATGATACCTGACCCTATGGTATGACCTCCTTCTCTATTTCGAGCTCTAGGTTCGGCCCTAGACCTTGTTGCATGGAACCCATGGTTGGTTCTTCTTTTTGTTGCCCTTTACCCCTTGATGCGTCAGATTTCGTCCATTCAATGTCCTTGTTTGGCTACTTGGGCTTCTGTTCTAATTCTTGCTCCTCCTCCACATGTAATGCGGTATGCTCGTACTCCGATGTGTGGATTTCATCCACATCCACCACTGTAGGCATCTCGTTGGTTCTAGTTTGTGGCACCCACGTGTTACTCTGTGTGTTTCTCCCTGTTTTTCTTCGTGCTCCAACCCTCTGTGGTGACATGGTGAGGAAATCCGAACTACAGGCTCTCAACTCGACAGATGGTAGTGCAAATTCATACTCTAGCACTCTTCCACTTAGCTCTGTGCTCTTCTCCTTAACAAATAACACAATGGGTCGGTTTCCCCCCCTTTTCCTAACTTTATAGCAGGATAGAGAAGTGACAATTGTGTCACACTAATAATTGTCACCTTTTCACTTTTCGTTGTGTTTCCTGCGCATTGTACCTTTCTACCCATTCACTGTTCTTCTGCACGTCACATTTTCGAACCTTGGTTTTCTTGCAGTGCCCTCTTCTATCCACCAAGTTCTATTCTGTCAAGTCCCTCCATGTGTGCTGATCTGGTTTTTTTTTTCTACTATAATACACTATATACATATTTTTTTACTACGTGGTACCTGTCTAAGTACTAGGAGGTTGATTATCCCTATATAGTTTCAGTCGACTCCCATTGATCATTCCACTAATTTTTGTACCTCCTAAATCTTTCAACTGTACCGCTCCCCCTTTTGTGACAGTCTGCACTTCATATGGTCCCAACCAACGCATTCTGAACTTTCTTGGATGCTGAAGAAATTTACTGTCATACACCAAGACTAGGTCTCCCTCCTTGAAACTCTTCTTTTAATATGTCTGTCATGCCAAGCTTTGTCCCTTTCTTTTTGTACTTCTTAGTGAAATCCTACTAGAATATTATCTTCTTCCATCACCATCAACTGACTTGGCCTTTCTTGTACTGCACCTTGTTCTATCATGTTAGTGATTACTGCTATGCAGAGACTAGATACCAAACATTCTAATGGCACCATTGCTTCTTGTCCATACACCAACCTGAATGGTGTCTACCTTGTCAACATTTTTCATGTAGTCATGTATGCCCATAATATTGTTGGTATCTTCAAGTACCAATCGTCCCTGTAGACATTACAGATCTTTGTTAATGCATTCTCTAGGATCTTATTAAAGGCTTCCCTTGTTCCATTTGCTTGAGGGTTATATGGTGTACTCTCTTGATGATAGACTTAAAAATCCTCAGTCATAGCCTTGATAGTACTATTAATGAAGTGAGTGCCTTGGTCACTCATCAAAATCCTTGGGCATCCAAATCTAGTGATCACTTGCTCAAATAGGAAGTGCGATGTTGTCTCTGCACTACAATCTTTTACTGGTGCTGCTTTTGCCCATCTCATTAAGTACTCTATCGCAATAATGATATACCTTTCTCCTGACCTTTTTGTTGGTGGATTAGTTGGTCCCACAAACTCTATTGCCCATTTGTCGAACATTTGCAAGGTTAATTGTGGTCTTAGGGGCATATCATCTCTTCTATTAGGATTACCAACCCTCTAACATACATCACATCTCTCTCAGTAGTCCTTGGCATATCTGTGGATGGTAGGTCACCATAGTCTTGCATGCAATACCTTCTACGCGGTAGATTTTCTTGCATAATTTCCTCTAGATATTCCCTCATTAGCCTCTGCTAAAATCCTAGGCCTTTCATGATCTAGTACACATCTTCTCAAAATGTTGCCTATGGCCATATTGTATAAGTGTCCTGCAATCAATTGATAGTATGCAGCTTTGACTACCAGATTTTTCTTCTGCGTAGTGATGAATTCTTGTGGCATAGTCCCTGTACTCAAGTATTGAATGATGTCAGCAAAATATTCATCAACTACCTGGATTGAAAATAATTGAGGCGGACTAGATCATACCAGACTCCTCAGCCTGTGATCTAACCCTCAACATCTACCTTGTTTTCCCTCCTTAGCTCAACAACTTACAACATATATTGGAAACAACATAGTAACGATGACCAACAACATGACATCTGACTCCCAACCAAAGAACCCCTGACCTAGACCTCCTAGGTACCTATTTATACATGTTCTTGGCTTACTAGCCATTACATCTTCTTACCAAAACCCTAACCCTGTCACAGCTAGGTCTCCTTGCATGCATGCCTCACATGCTTTCCTCTTCTGCATGTGTGTTTGTCTTACACGTGTTGTTTTTCCTACATGTGTGTCTACCTTACACATGTTGTTTTTCATGCATGCACATCTGCCTCCCACGTCGTGCTTTTCCCACAATACTAAGCCTGCGCCCAACATCGCATTAGAATTTTGACCACACATGTAATAGAAAAAAATCGGGATTAAAATAATATAACTAGGATCAAAATTCTCATATCCTATAGGATTAATAAACCAGGATTAAAATAATATAACCAATATTAAAATTCGCATATCTGATAGGCTTGTGGCATCAAGACTCCACATCATACAAGACATGTTGGATTAACACTAGAAAATAAACAATGACCCGTTGGAGGCAATGTGGAACCGATACGGTAGATGATAAGAAGTCTAGATGACATGTAACATGCCACATCATGATGACCATATTCAATGTTAAGTGGACACGCCAGACTGATTCAGGACCACACGAATCTGGTTAAGACAAGTGGTGAGCATTGATTGGGTAATAGGAAATCAAGTTTCAATCAATGAGGAGCTCATGATTCCACATCTAGGATCCAAGATATGGAGAAAATGCATAATATCAAAAGTTATAGATGTCCATATTTTCGGATCTGAATATCACAAAGGACAGGACATGTCAACATGACACATAGGTTCCACATAGGACAACCCCAAACCATGTAAGCTCTATATCTAATGTGGAGGTGGGTTGGTGAGTGACCAAGAGGTGAGTTGGCAATGACATGGGAAGATATGGGATCCAGGATTCTAAGAAATGCAGAGCCAAGAAAAAGCTGGATTCTCTATTTCCATATCTGGATATCTAGAAATTTGAAACATCTCAAAAATGATAAATAGCGAAAAGGTCAGATCTGTGTTCCACGTGAGACATTTATAGTTAGATGAGAGGTCAGAGGCCATGTAGGATGACACGCACAACTGAGTTATCTACCATGTTGGGTCGAGGGTCCCACATTCAACATTTGGAATATATAAGCAATACCATTAAATAAAAACCCATATGTCCAAATTTATCGATACTACATGTGATAGGACAAATCAGATGACACGTTGGAGACACGTCAGACTCACCGAAGGAAATTCACCAATACAAAAGGAAAATTGGCAGGATCGGGTTGAGTCACATCATCTTAGGGTTCCAACTTACCCAGCTCGAGGTTCCACATCCAAGATTAAGATATATAGGATTTCTAAAAATGCTCATTATAAGAAAATATAGATTTTTGAATGCCATGTCATATAGGACACATTAGAATGACATGTCATATAGGACACATCAGAATGACATGTCAGATGCCACTTCACACTTAAATGACACCTAGGATGCCATATGATGTGGCAGGTTGGATTTGAATGACAAGTAATTAACAAAGGACATGTTTCATAGTTGACACATGGTGAGTCCTGATTGAGTTTCATAAAGGTTTGTATCTAGGATTCAGGATTTGGGAGAAATTACATTGTCAAAAGTTCCTAATTTTTGGATATTCGGGACATGGAGAAAATCCAGATCTAGATACTTCATAGGATGGGACACATCATATGCCACTGGATATGTCATCTAGACTCTAGGTCAAAATCAAATGACATGTTGACCCTATGTGAGGAGGACACCTCACATGTTGACATCACGGATATCAAGTGGAAAGAGAGTCATCAGATTATATTACTATGCATCATCAATTCAATTAGTCTTAACCCATTATCCAGATGCGAATGGTTATATGTAGCCAAATCCAAGATATGGAGAAATGTGACTTAAAAGAAATTCTGGATTCTGGATTCAAATATATGAAAGTCTTAGAATATACGCGTGACTAGTCTGGATGTGAATAGATGAAATCTGATCTTCGATCAAGAAACAAAAATGATCTGTGCCATTGATATAACAAAGAAAAACTGTCTAAAATATTTGACATCTGGAAGATTAATTAATCTGTAGAAGAGAAGAGGCCTGGATTTCTAGATCCTGATATGGATCAAGGCTCCACTGTGGATCAAGGTTCCATTTGAACAATAAAATACAATTAAATTTGGATGTGGGATAAACATGAAGTGAATAGGATATTAGCCACTTTCATTTGTTTGGTAGTGAAGCATGGGCTCACATTCCTAATGAGAAAAGGAAAGTATTACATCTAAAATTGAGAAGTGCATTTTTGTTTGGATATTCTAAAGATGTAAAAGGTTATAGACTTCTTCAACCTCATTCGAATGAAATTATTAATATGAGAGAAGTTAATTTCGATGAAGGTCTTTTGGCCTTTGAGCTTAATTTGGTATTTGTGCCATCTTTGGCTTGCAAGCCATCTTTAATGTTTGTGCCATCTTTTATTCCCAACTATTACGTTCGTGATCCTATTCTGATTTCTTCTTTAGATGATGACAATGAGGATGAAAATCCACCTCCCCCTTCTCACCTTCCTTCTAATGGGTCTATCAAACATGAACCTAAACCAAAATCACCACTTCCTAGATGAGTTCGTAAAACATGAGAAGTAGTTTGTGATCTTGCAATAATCCTACAGATCAACATTGTACACATTCATAGTTCTCGCAGGCCTACTCTCTTTTGGCTCAATTTCAAGAGACTCGTGATCTAGGAACACTTGCAGAATCTTCTGGCCATCCAAATTGGGACACAAAAATGAATAAAGAAAAGTGTTCCTTAATGGTGAATGACACTCGGGATCTTGTACCTCTTCCAAAAGAAATAAAACTTGTCATATGTAAACAAGTGTATAGAACTAAGTATGCATGAGATGGAAGTGTTGAAAGAAATTTAAGTTGAATGATTAGTTCCGTGGGCCTTTTCCTTCTTCATGGTGCCACTTGATTTCTCCCCTAGCCTTTTCCTTTGGGCATCTACTGGTTTAGATTCTTATAGCATCTATGTTTCTATGCATGTCTCCTACCCTTCTTCTTCTTCAATTGAGACTTCCTATGTCTATGTCTCTCTTTCTTCTATGCACACTTTTTCTTTTGTTTCCCTTTTTGTCTGCTTTGCACACGATGATCCTTGTATCGCACCTCATTGGGATGGATTCTTCGTTCTAATTTTCTTTTTTATAGGAGAGTTTCCCTCTTCTTGGCCCTGTGCTATATTTTTCTTGGTGCTTGCTCCATTTGTGGTTGTCTGCTGCATGGGAACTGTTATGTTTTGCATTCTTGTTTTTGCTCCTAGAACTATCTTTGGAATTGTTGGCACTTTCCACTCCTCGGGCCACTCCTGGACCTCCATGTGGATGTTCTGCATCGTCATGCAATACTTCAACTTCAACCACTCCTTGCCTGGATCCTGCTTTTCCTACAACCACATGTTGTGGCGTGATGCCTAGAAAATTGCTATATTTCCAAACTCTTGGACAGTTTCTGGGGAGTTTCTCCATGTATCTTCTAAGTTGTTATGGATCTCTGTTAATTACAGAGAAAACATGTCATTTTTGGATTTCTTTATTTTGGGATCTAGTGTGCTTCACAATGATGTGTAGCGCGTTACTCCACATTTTCATGTCCTTGGAAGGAACATAATGTATGTGGGTTCCTACCACCCCATAAGTGCAATGAGGATAAGTAGCCACAAATAGTGGAACTCAGAACCCTAGTCTTGTGCATCCTTGCAATATTCAAGGAATGATTTCAGTAGATATGAGGCCCAAATCATCGATCTCCCCTTTGTGCATGGCACCACAACTACTACTACTCCTATGGGAACTTCCTCTTTTTTACACTTGCGCATTAATTTGCAACCCAACAGCCGTGTTGAAAATTGTATCGCATGATCATTGATGTCATTGATCTGAATACCCCTGTTACCCCTTTCTGCACCATACTTTTCTTTTATCTCATCTGATATGGATTTCACCTTAGTTTTGTCTTCTAGGTATTGTTATGGCTTCTCCCCATCTATGGGTAGCCATGTAATTCTTGCAATGAGATCGACATTGATCGACACTAGCTTATCAATCCACAAGATGCCTCCATGCACCATTGCTAACAGTTATTTGAGACATTTGTTTATGTATTTCCCACACCCGAAGTGTGATACGTATAGTAATTTCATGATGTCGGTGTTGTATAGTCCTAGGATCCACTATGCATGCTCCAACAGTGGCGCTCCCGATGGACCTTCTCCCCTACTCTCCAGGTATATTTGTGCTGCTAACTTTGGGAACTTGATGTCATCAGAGACATAATGGTTGGATTATTTAAGTCTATCGACTCCTCCTACCATGTTATCTTTGATATTCACTTCCTTGGGAATATTCGACATCACTATACCTAGTTCTTTCTGTGTGCATTGTTTTCCCTGTGAACTTCTTTCTTCTTTCACCTTCCTTTTCCCTTGTGGGGATGATACCTGACCCTATGGTATGACCTCCTTCTCTGTTTCAAGCTCAGGTTTCAGATCTATACCTTGTTGCATGGAACCCATGGCTGGTTCTTCTTGTTGTGGCCCTTTACCCCTTGATGCGTCGAATTTCGTCCATTTGATGTCCTCATTCGGCTGCTCGAGCTCCTATTTTGATTATTGTTCCTCATCCACATGTAATGTGGTCTGCTCGTACTCCGATGTGTGGATTTCATCAACATCCACCACTGTAGGCATCTCGTTGGTTCTAGTTTGTGGCACCCATGTGCTACTCTGTGTGTTTCTCTCTGTTTTTCTTTGTGCTCCAACCCTCTGTGGTGACATGGTGAGGAAATCCGAACTACAGGCTCTCAACTCGACAGATGGTAGTGCAAATTCGCACTCTAGCACTCTTCCGCTTAGCTCTGCGTTCTTCTCCTTAACAAATAACACAATGGGTCGGTTCCCCCCCCTTTTTCTGACTTTATAGCACGATAGAGAAGTGACAATTGTGTCGCACTGATAATTGTCACTTTTTCACTTTTCATTGTGTTTCCTGCGCATTGTACCTTTCTACCCGTTCACTCCTCTTCTACACATCACATTTTCGAACCTTGGTTTTCTTGCAGCGCCCTCTTCTATCCACCAAGTTCTATTCTATCAAGGCCCTCCATGTATGTTGATCTGGTTTTTTTTTCTACTATAATACACTATATACATATTTTTTTACTATGTGGTACCTTTCTAAGTACTAGGAGGTTGATTATCTCTATATAGTTTCAGTCGACTCCCATTGATCATTCCGCTAAGTTCTGTACCTCCTAAATCTTTCAACTGTATCGTTCCCCCTTCTGTGACAATCTGCACTTCATATGGTCCCAACCAATGTATTCTGAACTTTCTTGGATGCTGAAGAAATTTACTGTCATACACCAAGACTAGGTCTCCCTCCTTGAAACTCTTCTTTTTAATATGTCTGTCATGCCAAGCTTTGTCCCTTTCTTTTTGTACTTCTTGGTGAAATCCTACTAGAATCTTATCTTCTTCCATCACCATCAGTTGACTTGGCTTTTCTTGTACTGCACCTTGTTCTATCATGTTAGTGATTACTGCTATGCACAGACTAGGTACCAAACATTCTAATGGCACCATTGCTTCTTGTCCATACACCAACCTGAATGGTGACTACCTTGTCAACATTTTGCATGTAGTCATGTATGCCCATAATATTGTTGGTATCTTCAAGTACCAATCGTCCCTGTTGACATTACAGATCTTTGTTAATGCATTCTCTAGGATCTTATTAAAGGCTTCCCTTGTTCCATTTTCTTGAGGGTTATATGGTGTACTCTATTGATGATAGACTTCAAAATCCTCAATCATAGCCTTGATAGTACTATTAATGAAGTGAGTTCCTTGGTCACTCATCAAAATCCTTGGGCATCCAAATCTAGTGATCACTTGCTCAAACAGGAAGTGCGATGTTGTCTCTGAGCTACAATCTTTTACTGGTGCTACTTCTGCCCATCTCGTTAAGTACTCTGTCGCAATAATGATATACCTTTCTCCTGACCTTTTTGTTGGTGGATTAATTGGTCCCACAAACCCTATTGCCCATTTGTCAAACATTTGCAAGGTTAATTGTGGTCTTAGGGGAATCTCATCTCTTCTATTAGGATTACCAGCCCTCTGACATACATCACATCTTTCACAGTAGTCCTTGGCATATCTGTGGATGGTAGGTCACCATAGTCTTGCATGCAATACCTTCTATGTGGTAGATTTTCCTGCATAATTTCCTCTAGATATTCCCTCATTAGCCTCCGCTAAAATCCTAGGCCTTTCATGATCTAGTACACATCTTCTCAAAATATTGCCTGTGGCCATAATGTATAAGTGTCCTGCAATCAATTGATAGTATGCAGCTCTGACTACCATATTTTTCTTCTGCGTAGTGTTGAATTCTTGTGGCATAGTCCCTGTACTCAAGTATTGAATGATGTCAACAAAATATTCATCAACTACCTGGATTGAAAATAATTCAGGCAGACTAGATCATACCAAACTCCTCAGCCTGTGATCTAACCCTCAACATCTACCTTGTTTTCTCTCCTTAGCTCAACAACTTACAACATAGATCGGAAACAACATAGTAACAATGACCAACAACATGACATCTAACTCCCAACCGAAGAACCCCTGACCTAGACCTCCTAGGTACCTATTTATACATGTTCTTGGCTTACTAGCCATTACATCTTCTTACCAAAACCCTAACCCTGTCACAGCTAGGTCTCCTTGCATGCATGCCTCACATGTTTTCCTCTTCTGCATGTGTGTTTGTCTTACACGTGTTGTTTTTCCTACATGTGTGTCTACCTTACACATGTTGTTTTTCCTGCATGCACATCTGCCTCCCACATCGTGCTTTTCCCCCAATACTAAGCCTGAGCCCAACATCACATTAGAATTTTGACCACACATGTAATAGAAATAAATCGGGATTAAAATAATATAACTAGCATCAAAATTCTCATATCCTATAGGATTAATACACCAAGATTAAAATAATATAACCAATATTAAAATTCGCATATCTGATAGGCTTGCGACATCAAGACTCCACATCATACAAGACATGTTGGATTAACACTTCATGTGCCACGTCGAAATAGTAGAAAATAAACAATGACACATTGGAGGCAATGTGGAACCGATACGGTAGATGATAAGAAGTCTAGATGACATGTAACATGCCACATCATGATGACCATATTCAATGTTAAGTGAACATGCCAGACTGAGTCAGGACCACATGAATCTGGTTAAGACAAGTGGTGAGCATTGATTGGGTAATAGGAAATCAAGTTTCAATCAATGAGGAGCTCATGATTCCACATCTAGGATCCAAGATATGGAGAAAATGCATAATATCAAAAGTTATAGATGTCCATATTTTCATATCTGAATATCACAAAGGACAGGACATGTCAACATGACACATAGGTTCCATGTAGGACAACCCCAGACCATGTAAGATCTATATCTAATGTGGAGGTGGGTTGGTGAGTGACCAAGAGGTGAGCTGGCGATGACATGGGAAGATCTAAGATCCAGGATTCTAGGAAATGCAGAGCCAAGAAAAAGATGGATTCTGTATTTCCATATCTGAATATCTAGAAATTTGAAACATCTCAAAAATGATAAATAGCGAAAAGGTCAGATCTGTGTTCCACATGAGACATTTCCAATTAGATGAGAGGTCAAAGGCCATGTAGGATGACACGCATGAATGAGTTAGCTACCATGTCGGGTCGAGGGTCCCACATTCGACATTTGGAATATATAAGCAATACCATTAAATAAAAACCCAGATGTCCAGATTTATCGATACTACATGTGATAGGACAGATCAGATGACAAGTTGGAGACACGTCAGACTCACCGAAGGAAATTCACCAATACAAAAGGAAAATTGGCAGGATCGGGTTGAGGCACATCATCTTAGGGTTCCAACTTACCCAGCTCGAGGTTCCACATCCAAGATTAAGATATATAGGATTTCTAAAAATGCTCATTATAAGAAAATATAGATTTTTGAATGCCATGTCATATAGGACACATCAGAATGACATGTTAGATGCCACTTCACACTCAAATGACACCTAGGATGTCATATGATGTGGTAGGTTGGATTTGAATGACAAGTAATTAACAGAGGACGTGTTTCATAGTCGACACATGGTGAGTCCTGATTGAGTTTCATAAAGGTTTGTATCTGGGATTCAAGATTTGGGAGAAATTACATTGTCAAAAGTTCCTAATTTTTGGATATTCGGGACATGGCGAAAATCCAAATCTGGATACTACATAGGATGGGACACATCATATGCCACTGGATATGTCACCTAGACTCTAGGTCAAAATCAAATGACATGTTGACCCTATGTGAGGAGGACACCTCACATGTTGACATCACAGATATCAAGTGGAAAGAGAGTCGTTAGATTATCTTACTATGCATCCTCAATTCAATTAGTCTTAACCCATTATCCAGATGTGAATGGTTATATGTAGCCAAATCCAAGATATGGAGAAATGTGACTTAAAAGAAATTCTGGATTCTGGATTCAAATATCTGAAAGTTTTAGAATATACGTGCGACTAGTCTGGATGTGAATAGATGAAATCTGATCTTCGATCAAGAAACAAAAATGATCTGTGCCATTGATATAACAAAGAAAAACTGCCTAAAAGATTTGACATCTGGAAGATTAATTAATCTGTAGAAGAGAAGAGGCCTGGATTTCTGGATCTTGATATGGATCAAGGCTCCACTGTGGATCAAGGTTCCATTTGAACAATAAAATACAATTAAATTTGGATGTGGGATTGAAGTGAATAGGATATTAACCACTTTCATTTGTTGGGTAGTGAAGAATGGGCTCACATTCCTAATGAGAAAAGGAAAGTATTACATCTAAAAGTGAAAAGTGTGTTTTTGTTTGGATATTCTAAAGATGTAAAAGGTTATAGACTTCTTCAACCTCATTCGAATGAAATTATTAATATGAGAGAAGTTAATTTTGATGAAGGTCTTCTATTCCCAACTCTTACGTTCGTGATCCTATTCTGATTTCTTCTTTAGATGATGACAATGAGGATGAAAATCCACCTCCCCCTTCTCACCTTCCTCCTAATGGGTCTATCAAACATGAACCTAAACCAACATCACCACTTCCTAGATGAGTTCGTAAAGCATGAGAAGTAGTTTGTGATCTTGCAATAATCCTACAGATCAACATTGTACACATTCATAGTTATCGCAGGCCTACTCTCTTTTGGCTCAATTTCAAGAGACTCGTGATCTAGGAACACTTACAGAAGCTTCTGGCCATCCAAATTGGAACACAACAATGAATGAAGAAAAGTGTTCCTTAATGGCGAATGACACTCGGGATCTTGTACCTCTTCCAAAAGAAATAAAACTTGTCATATGTAAACAAGTGTATAGAACTAAGTATGCATGAGATGGAAGTGTTGAAAGAAATTTAAGTTGAATGATTAGTTGCCAAAGTATTTTCTCAAGTTGGGACACAACATTGGATGAAGAAAAGTGCTCCTTAATGGTGAATGACACTCGAGATCTTGTACCTCTTNTATTCCCAACTCTTACGTTCGTGATCCTATTCTGATTTCTTCTTTAGATGATGACAATGAGGATGAAAATCCACCTCCCCCTTCTCACCTTCCTCCTAATGGGTCTATCAAACATGAACCTAAACCAACATCACCACTTCCTAGATGAGTTCGTAAAGCATGAGAAGTAGTTTGTGATCTTGCAATAATCCTACAGATCAACATTGTACACATTCATAGTTATCGCAGGCCTACTCTCTTTTGGCTCAATTTCAAGAGACTCGTGATCTAGGAACACTTACAGAAGCTTCTGGCCATCCAAATTGGAACACAACAATGAATGAAGAAAAGTGTTCCTTAATGGCGAATGACACTCGGGATCTTGTACCTCTTCCAAAAGAAATAAAACTTGTCATATGTAAACAAGTGTATAGAACTAAGTATGCATGAGATGGAAGTGTTGAAAGAAATTTAAGTTGAATGATTAGTTGCCAAAGTATTTTCTCAAGTTGGGACACAACATTGGATGAAGAAAAGTGCTCCTTAATGGTGAATGACACTCGAGATCTTGTACCTCTTGCAAAAGAAATAAAACTTGTGAGATGTAAACAAGTGTATAGAACTAAGTATGCATGAGATGTAAGTGTGGAAAGAAATTTAAGTTGAATGGTTAGTTGCCAAAGTATTTTCTCAAGTTGAAGTTATTGACTATAATGAAACGTTTGTCCCCTTAGCCTAAATGAATTCCATCCACCTTGTTCTAGCCCTTGTTGCTTCACATAAATGGGAGATCCATAAATGGATGTTAAATCTGCCTTCTTGCATGGAGATTTGCAAGAACAAATTTACATGAAACAACCCTCAGTTATGTTCAAAATGACTCCAACCTTGTTTGTCACATTAAGAAATCTCTGTATGATCTTAAGCAAGCTCATTAAACTTGGTATGCTAAAATTGTTATCTTTTTTCTTGACACCAACTTTTCCAAATGTCATTTTGACCCCAATGTCTATTCCAAAAAAGTAGATAACCATCTCATAATATCGATAAATTCCATATGTCTATTCAAAAACTATAAAGGCGGTGAAAGAGATAAATTCCAATTGGATGGTGCAAAGTAAAGAAATATCGATTATTTCATTTTCAAAATTCAAACACTGCGTTTTCATTAACCTCAGCGACCGGTGCGGACCCAACTGATTGATGTCCGCATCGACACTGATCAGTGGCTTGCATGTCCACGGACTATTGACTTCGTTATTTAAAAGCTCACACAATCAATGCATTTGGATGTACCGCGGATTGTTCAGATGAATGGTTGTTGACTTCATTGTTTAAAAGTCACATACACGGTGTGAATGTGCACCATTGATTTCGCTTAAATGTCACATACACGGCGTGACCTCATCGTTTAAAAGTCACATACACGGCGTGAATGTGCACCACGTTATTGACTATTGATTTCGCTTAAATGTCGCTTTCAGAGACTATTGGATTCGCTTAAAAGTCGCTTTCATAGACTATTGACTTGGTTACTAGGTCGAATGACTTATGACTTCGTTACTTAAATCTGAGAGACTGCGTTTTCAGACAATGAGACAACTTAGTCCGGATTACTGACGTGAATGGTTGCTGACTATTGACTTCATCGTTTAAAAGTCACATACACGGCGTGAATGTGCACCATTGACTTCACTTAAATGTCGCTTTCAGAGACTATTGAATTCGCTTAAAAGTCGCTTTCATAGACTATTGACTTGGTTACTAGGTCGAATGACTTATGACTTCGTTACTTAAATCTGAGAGACTGCGTTTTCAGACAATGAGACAACTTAGTCCGGATTACTGACGTGAATGGTTGCTGACTATTGACTTCATCGTTTAAAAGTCACATACACGGCGTTTTCATAAGTCAATGTATTTTCAATTATCGTTTGAGACAACTTAGTAGAGGGTGATTCAGGTGATCGCTTGGTTGGACACTCGGTGAATGATCCCATATACTACGTTTTCATACATTTTCATTAATCGTTCCAGACAACTTAGTGAGGTGGTTACTTGAACGTGCAACCCATTCTTTCATTTTCAAAATTCAAACACTTGTTTTCGTATTCAAGGAATCTAATTCCACTGAGGATATGTCAAGTTCATGTGAGATGACACTTTTTTATAAAATTATCATCACGTAGATTGTTCTTAGCCTTCCATTGAATAGATTCAGATCATTTTGTCATTTTTAATGTCAGACAAGAGATAAAAGTATGCTACAATGGAGAAAACAAGTGGCTCAATGCCATGCAATTAGATTCCAAGCACATAGAATAGACCTATGCAAAACAAATGCCAAAAAGGTTCTTGGTAAGTTGGCATGCTAAAATGGTTAGCTTTCTTTTTGACACTAGTTTTTCCAGATGTCATTTTAACCCCAATGTCTATACCAAGAAATTAGGTAACCATCTCATAATACTTGTTCTTTGTGCTAATGACCTACACACTAAGTTACACATGTGCTTCATTAGAAATCTTATTCAGGATCTCGTTCTTGAAGTGTTTTTTTTCCCTGCATATGATAAAATTGTAGACATTTTCACAAAGTCTCTTACAAAAGCAAAGTTTTTCAAACTTCAATCTATGTTAGGATTTTAGGATGTTTTCATTAAAAGAGGATAGACTCTGATGCCTCCTTCCTTCTCCTATTGTGTGACCTTTGTAAATCCTTCAATCATATCCCATGTTGTTATTATGGGGGGGTGTTAAAATATTTAGACACTTAGAAGTTAGTTAAGGTCAACTTAGTCTAATTTGTCTTTAGGTAAAGTATGTTCCACTAGTGTGTTTCTTTATCTAGTATGCATTTGTAGTTATCAGGATATGTTGTAGACATAAAGTAATCTGATGGCTCATCTTCTCTTTGAAACTCATAGCTAATTGATCGACGATCTAATGAGCATATAGGGTCATTTGCATAGATTGTGAGAAACTCATATGTAAAATATTTTCCTTTTGGATTAATATATATTGCCTCAAGTATGAGCATTTGGGTAGGGTTGTGGACCAGTTTCCTCTTTGAAGGTTTTTACCAAGTAATATACTATGTGTTGATATTTGATTTGTTCTTAGAAGCAGTTTATTAATATGTTCCAAGTTTATGTGGAAATACACTATTATCAAATTAATAAAAAAATGATTATACTCCCTAAAATAAAAATGTAAAAAGGTAATAATAAAAAAATAGCTATTATTAAGATCTACAATTTAATAATAATAATAATAATAATAACAACAATAACAATAGCAACAACACTTTGTAGAGTTTAAATAGATTTAACTATTAAGAATATGGGTTTCCTTTTTTAAAGTTAGATTTTAATTAATCTTATAGATAATTTAATTTTTTCATTAAAAAGTTAAAAAGATTATAAATACTAAAATTTATAGATAAATTTATTAATATGATTACGTGAACTTGACATATCTCTTCTGGAAGAACTAGGATCTCTTAATATAAAAACGTAAACGGTAAAATTTAAATTTTGAATATGCACAATTAAAAGTCTCTGAGATGACAGTTAATCAAAAACATTGTTTGTGTAAATAATGACAACCGAATTTAACTTTTTAAACAATGGAGTCGGTAGTCAATCAATCATTGACGTCGTGCTCATGCAAGGAATTTCCACACTTATTTCTTACTATTCAATTTTCCAATAACTGTTGAATTTTCAGTGTACCACATACTTCATGTGGTCGTTGAATTTTTAATATGGAATAATTCATAAAATTTCAATAACAGTTATTTTTAATATGGAATATGTTGCACCTCCTTCGTCACCTTTGTGAGCAGAATCGAGGTGCTTGCATGCCCAGTTGGGTTTGCTGGGCAAGACAGCTGTAGAGAAAAGAGTTAGAGAAAGAAAAACAAAACTAAGATTAAAAATTAAACTAATAGATGCAATAAGAATTAAAATAATGAGCATAGAAAAAAAAGAACAAAAAGACCCATGTCACCAATGTTAGAGGTTGGTCCATTGATGAAATCAAAGCACCGAGAAGAAAGGGGACTATGAGTCCCTTCTTCCTCCAAGGGAAGGTTCTTGGACCCTCACAAGCTTGCTCTCCTTACAACAAAGAAAATGAGAATAGTGGTGAAAGAACTCTTTGCAAATCCACTCAAT
>SNQJ01S0150983.1:0-11179 GCA_010110895.2 Picea sitchensis
ATAGTGAGGAAGTTAGTGGTTGAAATCACAACCATTGATTTATTGGGACTACTAAGAATATTCCATCAATATTTAATCTTGTCCATACAAAACTGATTAAGCACTAAAAACCTATTAAATGTGCCCATGGTCAATAGGTGGACGCCTTTCGGCGAAAAAATATACTCAAAAACCATATTGCCACTTTGGGAGGGGATTTTCCCTTTGTTGTTGTTGTCTCCCTTTGACTTTCCTGAATTAGCCTTAGGCTGTGTGGATCCTTTAGGATTGATCTCACTGATGACATGAGAACAATCATCTCTCAAGTGCATGCAGGATGAAACAGATTTGGCTGAATCACTTGAGGGAGAGGAGGGGGCAACACCAACTTTTCCTTTATCATGCGTGTGCTGGGCTTCGGTTTTGATCCATTTTCTTGTGTGGGAAGACTATACAGGTGAGTGTGCAGGGGGAATTTGGACATTTGGTTTAATCGATGAAGGAGGAGAAGGTAGGGACAAATTGGGCCAACCACGATGTTGAGAGACTGTTGGGTGAACAATCTCATGCCATCCGTCATTCTCAGGAATTTTTGGTTGCAATGAAACATGAGGGGGAACAAGGATACCAGGGACATGTTGGGGTTGGAAGGGAGGCCTTTCTGGCCTAGTTTGGACTACCCCTTGTCCAATCCAATTGAAAAATCCAGCTTGGAAGAGATGGTTTAAGTCTTGTGGATCTGCATCAAAATGTATCAAGAATCTTGGCCTTCTAGGCCCTCTGTTCCAATTCCCTCTTCCCCTGTTATTTCTGCCATGGCTTCCTCTGCTGAAGAAGCTCATCCTGTATGTAGCGTTTATTAACAACTATCTTCTTAAACAAACCATACATAACATCTCTTTAATATAAAACAAAGTTTGGCTCAGCAATCACATCAGACCCATGCAATCAAATCCATAAAATTCATTTAATACTTGTCAATGAGCGGGGGGTGAATAAGGGTTTTGGGATATCTGAGGGGGTTGTATTGAGCAAAAAAGTGATAAAATTAAAGAGAGTAAGAACATGATTACTGCTCAACAAATCATTAAACAATCAACTGTGTTACAATAACAAAATCATATCAACTGTGACCCATCTTTGTGTCATCCTTTAATTGTTGTAATATAGAATTTCCATTTAATTTTAAGAACATGGCGTGCAAAGTGAATCTGGGATTGTGAGGGGATTCATAATGAGCGAAAAAGTGAGAAAATGACAGGGGATGATAATGGATATTGTTCATAAAACAAATTAAATAATCAATAATCATAACTCTATATTATAATCAATCTAAAAAGCACCAACATTCATTGTTTCTCGATTGTATACCAAACTGCTTGTTGTTCCAATAATTTAATTTTTCTGGAATTCCTCAATTCATAACAGTCTGTGCAACAAAACAACCTTTCCATTCAACAATCCTGTCTAACAAAGCGTTGATCCCTTTTTTTTTTCTTTTTAAAAAAATAAAAAAATGCACAACAATATGCTCGACATCTATCCCTGATAATCCATAATGCATCACGATAACAATCAACATTTACTGTTTACCAATTAACAATCGGGCTCAATTAAAATATACACAGGTCTCTTTTCAAACGCGAACAAACTTCAAAATATGCCCGATTATACACAGTTTTCATCAAATCAATCGACAAGATCTTGCAATGAAACAACAATCAACCAAAATATAAAACCCGATCCTTATCACGGTGGATATAAATTCCTTCTAAAACAATTGGTATTCTGTGCGATGTTCCAATACAATATATGAAGCAAACATAACCAACTACATAGGCATCATATTTTAAACTGGCCAGAACCTTGATCGGGATTAGCAAAACCACACAGGTGTTTCCATTTGCAACCAAGATCACACTGGTAAAAACACAGTGAGAGAAACCATAACGAATAGGAAGACAACCCTCGACTGGGTGCAAGTGCCTGTTTCATTCGTATTAAAACAATTTAACGATACAAGGACGAGACATAGACTCGATGATAGAGCGTGTTTCTTTTAAAGACCTCCATAACCATTTCACTAATACCCAATACTAGACATCCCCAGAAAGTGCCTGAGGTGAGCAAAGACAATGGAGTCTACATCAGGCTCTGTAAAAAATAAAATGCAGGGAAGCAACAAGAGCTCGTTCATCCTTAAACATCAACACAAAGAGCTGAAGGTCTTCTGAGACTTATCAACCACAAGAAAACATACTTTTCGAAAAAGACACAATAGTGAGCCACACAATCTTACTTATTACTCCAAGTCTGGGCAACAAAACCAATATTTAACCACCGAGGAGAGCAAAGACATGTAGGGAAAAATAACCAGTGCACATGGTGCGTTTAACACTTGTAGAAGGGAGACGAGGGTTAATTTAATAGTGGCAGTTATTAATTTTTTTTTAGAGATTTAACATTTCTATCCAATACTTAAGAGCCGAACAACTTGACAACAACACCAATGATGACACACTCATCCTTTTGACAGAATGCTCAGATACAACTTGTATCAATCCACAACCATATATGTATGTATTAACATTAGGGCCAACCAAGACTGGATCTTGGGATACTTCGGTGAAAATACAGTAAGAATGGGCCAACGACCACGACTCGGGGTTTGAAGAAATAACACAACAACTATTGGCAATTCCTCTGCAACCGAGTAAGGGTTACCACCATGACTGTGAGGGAACGAAATAACTGACAATAATACATTGAACACAACCCTCCATCATCAACACAGAGCCATATTGTACCACTGTTCACTTATTGTTCCGTAAAGATCCATGATGATACTAATCTGACTGGGCAACAACCAATGTGCAACTTAAAATACTCATTTATTTGCTTGCTATCATAAACATTTTACAGTCATCACAGAGAGCCATAACACACATCTACACAGTCGAAATTCTCAAGAACACACAGAATCTAAGCATCACTGAGCCATCATTTGTTCATACAATAGAGAATACCTCATGGATGGAGAGAAAAAGAATCATACCTGTGGAAAAATGCTTAAATGGCAAGTTGGCCGAGCCTTCTTTCTTCCAAGAGCCTAAAAATGTGGAGCTTCACAACCAACAGAGCGAAAAATGCAACAATGGAACAATACTAGGGTGACGGGCGATAGGAGAAGTATGGAGTGACGTGCAGTAAATGCACATCGCTTCCATCACCTGGCTTATTCAATTCAAAGTACGAGACAACCCAATAAGCATCACATTCACCAACAATTAAACCATATAACCAATGTATATTCAATGTCAAACCATCGTGAAATCTGTAACGATATCCATTGCATAGTGCACCACCCAATATCATTTACATGTTAACCCTTGCCATAACTCCATGCCATAATACATATTAAAATGCTATATGCGCCCCATTCAAATCTAATGAAATTCACATAGGCCACTAACCAACAGTAGCATAATAGTTAGGACTAACACTAATATCCTTTAACTTTTCCATTCGAACTTGCATATAGTCCTTTATCATAGCTCAAACATATAAATTCTTTCCCTTTGTTACCTTTTAGGATTTTTTCACTGGTTTTTTTCTTTGTTTTAATCATTCTACCATTAAAATATCTCTTACATATATGTGGCTAGGTAATTGATCATAAGGATTAGTGACAAGGTTAAATCATAGCAACTGTAAATAACATGCTCCTCATAACCATAAAACTATTTTGTATCGCAAAAAGCATTCCACAAAAATGCATCATCCACCCATTATCATGTCAAATGAAACCAAGACTGCATCGTAAAAAATGTAGGACTGTGTAGGCAACATAAAAAACAACAGCAAGAAATGTGTGATATGTCTATCCTTGCACCTCTAGTTTACAAGGGGGTCCCACCTACTAGTATTATATTATTAGCATAGTTAAATAATAGGGCTTTAGCAATATTTTGCGGGCATAATTCATCATTACAATTTCAATCGTCAACAAGGAGGACCTAAAGGAGCTGCTGCATCTTCAATCTTAGATTGTAAGTACTTGATTTTGGTTCTCAAATTAATATACTTGGCCTATTTCCTTCAAAGTATGTGTACTTTTGCATCTACTTGTCTACTGTCGTTCAATCTTTATAGATAGATCTGTTTAGTTGATTATATAGAGTGGAAGAAAGGTATCTTTGTTTTTCTTTGAAGGATCAAGGAGCTTAGGAATCAAGCTCAAGATTTGGAGCATCAAAGGACAATCACCAAAATAAGGTATATCACACTTCTCTTCTCCTCGTTTAATTAGCTAAGTTAGATATGAAAGGAATATAGCAACCATTTTTACTTTTTTATCTTAGTAGCAGGGGTATGATAATCCAAGGGAGATTTCACATGTCCATAGGGAAAATATTCTGTAACACATAGAAGACAATTCCATCAAGGACAATGAAGGTAAAGAATTTCCAAAATCTTCTGATTGCAATTATAAGTGTGATGATGTTAAATGTTCTCCTGCAAATAAAGAAGAAGATCCAACTGTAATAGAAGAGGTTTGTGTAGAATCAACTAACAATTATCTTATAGATGAAGAGGAAGATTTGTTGAAGCTTAAGGATACGATTATAAATGATTTAGAAGAAGTTAGCATGGAAGTAGGATATAGTTCAATTTCTTTTGAGTATCTTGAAAAATACACTAAAGAAGTCCTAGAAAGGTACCCAAGGCATACCATGGCACTAAAAGAAATGCTCAAGAAACAAGAAGAAATAAATAAGACTCAATTAGAGGAAAAAGAAGAAGAGATCAAGAGACTAAAGATTGATATAATTAGTCAAGAAGAAGGTAGATAAAGAAACAAATGAAATCATTGTCAATTTGAAGACTCAACTTGAAGAAGAAAGAAGGATAGAAGAACTATTGAAGAATCAAGTAAGTGAAAAGGAAGAATCATGCCATAAGCTAGAAACAAAAGTTGTTGATCTCAGAAAGATCTAGGAGGCTTCTCAGGCTCAGAAAATGCTCAAAAATCAAAGTTCTCAGAATTGGATGAAACCAATTCCATTGCAACCGGCTTGTCGCGCTGATTCCGACAGTATATTTACTTTCACAAACGGGCTCCGTATGCGAGAGTTATCGCACTCTGACCGTTTTCTCAAACAACTAAAAAGTCAAAGGTCAAACTAGCAAAAAGTTAATACTGACGTCATCATGACATCACCAACGACACCTCATGATGCAGACTTGGAAAAATGGCAGTGTGACAAGTGGCAGCAGTTGACAGGGCAAACGTGGATGGTAGATCCAATCACAATTTGACATGTGGCAAAGTTCTAGCAAATGTGGTGGTGCCACGTGGCCCAGGCATGGGCAGCTACGTGGCACTTAGTCAGAGTCTAAGTCGAAAATTTTAAAAATTTGTTTGGGGGTCCATGGGTTTTGAACCCATGACCACCAACCATAGTCCAAGCCTTAAGAAATGACCCAACACCAATGCGCCTACGTATTACTTATTAAATTAAATGTATTTAAATATATTTAAAGTTTAATATATGTATGGGGCGCAAAAAGGAGGGGGTCGGGGCCGTGGACTTATCCACCATGTTGAAGAAGGTGAATTTTCGGTAAGAGCAGAAGGAGGAGTTGGAGGTGGTGGACCTTCAAAACCTTTTTCTCCTTCACCCTCATCATCTAATAATGAAGCAAGTATACATTCCTCCAAGGATAAGCAACCTAAGAAAACTCACCATTCTTCTGATATGTCGTTATTAAAGTTAGATGTAAAGTTTCAATTACCCACTTATGATGGTGAATTAGATGCAGAAAAGCTAGATAATTGGGTGAGACAGTTAGAAGTATATTGCAGGATACAAAGGATTGTTGATGATGAAACTAAGATCCAACTAGCAAGTCTCAAATTGGGAGGCACAACTCTCATATGGTGGGAAAGCATAACTAGAGATGATCTTAAGAAAAGTGGTAAAACAATATCTTCCTGGAATGATTTTGTTATTGCATTAAAACAATAGTTTTACCCTTTAGTTTACATGCAACAAGAAATGATGAATTGACAATGTTTAAGGCAATCAAAAGGTCAAAGTGTACAAGAATATACTCAAATATTTCATAAGAAAGCTTTAAATTTCGGTATTCTGTTATATACACAAGAGACACTCCTAAAATATATTGGTGTTTTACATTCTTATCTTAAGCACACTATTCTTATGCTAAATCCTTCTAATTTTGATGAAGTATGTGTACAAGCCATTCACATTGAATCCAGTAGAGGGAATGTTGGTGATAGTGTTTCTACAGATACTTAGAAAAGAAAGGATGCAGGGAAAAGGAAAGAGAAGAATATAGCCACAACAAGAAAGGAGAAGCCTACTTGCAAGCATTGCAAGAAAGTAGGCCATGATGAAGATCGTTGTTGGGTGTTGCATCTTGAAATGAAGCCAAAAAAGTATGCCAACCAAGGAAGGAAGAATACCACAACTGTGATAGTTCAAGTGGATCTTGGATCAGTTTCCGATGATGAGACACAGGTTGTAGCTATGGGAATCTGAGGTATAAATTATGTTGCAAGTTCTAGCTCTTCTAGATCAGTTGATGTAAATGACGAGTGTAAAAGGAACAAACTTTTCCACATAAGGGTTATAACACATAATGTTAAAGTTGATACTCTTGTAGATAGTGGATCATAAGCCAATCTAATCAGTGAAGATGTTGTAAATAACTTGGGACTTGAAACTAGGTCACATCTTAAACCATATCCATTGGGATGGATATGTGGTGATAACAATTTACAAGTAACCAAGCAATGTGAAATCAAGTTTGCAATCACTTCTAATTATGTTGATGAAGTAGAGCTTGATATAGTGCCACTGGACATATGTGGGATTGTCTTGGGAATCCCATACCTTTATCATAGGAAAGCCATATTCTACAGGGAGGAAAATAAATATTGCTTCAAGAAAGATGGGAAGGAGTACATTGTTCGTGCTCATCACATGAAAACTGATAGGTCTTTTGCAGCTACAGGGCAATTAAAAAGAATGGTAAATGCAAGCAAAAGTTTAACACTTATGTCTGTAACAAAACCTGGAGTTAGTGATGCTAAACATGAGATGATTCCATATGTTTCAAACAGTCATGAAGTGTCACCAGAGGTACATTATGAGGTTCAGTTTCATAATTTAATTATTGTTCCTGTTAAAAAGGGGAAGCATGTTTTGTCATTTTCATTTGGATACTCAGTATTGTTGATTAGTTTGTTGTTGTTCAGTGGTGTATGGCTGCAAAGTGCGACAAAGAATGTAGATGATTGTTCAATTGAGGGAATGATTACTTTGATAAACAATGCTATCTCAGTTTTCATGTTTGTTGTGATTAGTCAGGTGATCATTATCCCAGCAGAGAGGATGGAAGATACAGGACAAAGTAGGAAGGCAGTACCCTCACTTCTTACCTGAGTAAAAGCAGACTTTTGGTGGTCCAAAAGCTTCCAAAGTGGAGAGGAATGATCTAGGAGGCTCCCCAGGCTCAGAAAATGCTCAAAAAGAAAAGTTCTCAGAATTGGATGAAAATAATTACATTGCGACTGGCTCGTCGCGTTGATTCTGAAAGTATATTTACTTTCTCAAACAGGCTCCGTATGCGAGAGTTATCGCACTCTGACCGTTTTCTCAAATAGCTAAAAAGTCAAAGGTCAAACTGGCAAAAATTCAATGCTGACGTTAGCATGACGACAACATGACATCACCAATGACACCTCATGATGCAGACTTGGACCAATGGCAGTGTGACAAGTGGAAACAATTGACAGGGAAGATGTGGATGGTAGATCCAATCACAATTGGACACATGGCAAAGTTCAAGAAAATGCGGTGGGGCCACGTGGCCCAGGCATGGGCAGCCATGTGACACCTAGTGAGAGTCTAAGTGGAAAATTTCAAAAATTTGTTTGGGGGTCCATGGGTTTTGAACCCATGACCACCAACCATAGTCCAAGCCTTAAGAAATGACCCAACACCAATGCGCCCAAGTATTACTTGTTAAATCAAATGTATTTAAATATATTTAAAGTTTAATATATGTGTGGGGCGCAAAAAGGAGGGGGCTGGGGCCATGGACTTATCCACCATGCAACCACATCACAGGCCTTAAGGCGCGTGGGGTTTGGATATGGCCTAGCCCTTGGACCTTGGCGCCTCCATGTAACCACAAGCGCAAGTTGGGGAGGGTCTATCCCTTAGGGCATGTTTTATTTAGGCCGAGGATCTATGCAAAGCCCCAAAAACCAGGAGCTAGCATAACTAAAGGGCCAACGCTTAGCCCTTTGGGCTAGCGCTTGGGCTTAGCCCTTTGGGATAACGCTTGGCCAAATATAGTACATATGACCCTGTTTTGAGGGCGCGTGCCCAACCCTAGGGGGATACACTGTAATTTTTGGAAAAAGTGGATTATTTTGGAAAATTTTTGGTATTTTAAAATTATTTTGACTGATATTATGCCCAGAAATTGGTTTTTTGAGGATTTTGAGGCCATCTGAAGGGGGATTTGATACCAGAAAGAGGCCATATCTTGAGGGAAGTTGGGATTCCTCATATGAGCATGAAAATCTATATAAACTAGGGTTTTTGAAGCTTTGAGAAGACTTTTTGATGTGGGGTTTTGAAGGAGCAGTTTGTAAATTTTGTCCTTTTCTCATGTTTTGAGGGGCATTCTTGCCATGTTTTCAAGAGGAGTTTGACGGTGAATGTTGAATTTGAGCAAGGAGGTCTTGCACAACAGATCTGAAGCATGTAATGTAACAACAAGGAGCCATTGTAAGAGAACTTTGAACATTTTAAAGAGCAATAAAGAGGTCCTCCACTTGGAAGCAGGCCCAGAGACATAGCCAACGATTGGTGAACTCCGTTATCAACCTCTTGTCTCTATTTCTCTTTCTGTTTCACTGTTCTATTCTCTTAATTTGCATCATGGATATTAATGGCTGATTTCTTTATTCATTAATAAGCATCAAGTAAAAGTCACATTTGATCTTCCGCAAACAAGATAATAAGTTTATTTATTTTTCATTCTTAACGATCCGATGCATAAAATACAATGAACTAAACTTACAATTTATCAGTAATACCTTCGTTTTTGGATCAGGTTTATGGTATCAGAGCATTTGGTTTTGAAGTTTTGATAAGAATTGCAAGAATTGGATGCTCACGAGAGCAAAACTCAAGCAAGGAGAAGGCCAACTTGAGGCTCTTGACACAAAGATTCAAAGGCGACCGCATAAGCAAGAGATGTATTCGCCTTGAAAATTGGGTCCCTTCAAATCTGAAGATGATTTCTTTGAGGCCTTTAAATTGATGCAAGCCATGGTAGAAGAACTTTACCATGAAAGAGGACAATGAAGGAATCCAAAAGTTGAAGAAGGTGAATCTCCAGTAAGAGCAGAAGGAGGAGTTGGAGGTGGTGGACCTTCATAACCTTCTTCTCCTTCATCCTCATCATCTAATAATGAAGCAAGTATACATTCCTCCCAGGATAAGCAACCTAAGAAAACTCATCATTCTTCTGATATGCCGTTATTAAAGTTATATGTAAATTTTCAATTACCCACTTATGATGGTGAATTAGATGCAGAAAAGCTAGATAATTGGGTGAGACAGTTAGAAGTATATTGCAGGATACAAAGGATCGTTGATGATGAAACTAAGATCCAACTAGCAAGTCTCAAATTGGGAGGCACAACTCTCATATGGTGGGAAAGAAGAACTAGAGATGATCTTAAGAAAAGTGGTAAAACAATCTCTTCCTGGAATGATTTTGTTATTGCATTAAAACAATAGTTTTACCCTTTAGCTTGCATGCAACAAGAAATGATGAATTGACAATGTTTAAGGCAATCAAAAGGTCAAAGTGTAGAAGAATATACTCAAATATTTCATAAGAAAGCTTTAAATTTCGGTATTTTGTTATATACACAAGAGACACTCCTAAAATATATTGGTGTTTTACATTCTTATCTTAAGCACACTATTCTTATGCTAAATCCTTCTAATTTTGATGAAGTATGTGTACAAGCCATTCACATTGAATCCAATAAAGGGAATGTTGATGATAGTGTTTCTACAGATACTTGGCAAAGAAAGGATGTAGGGAAAAGGAAAGAGAAGAAGACAACCACAACAAGAAAGGAGAAGCCTACTTGCAAGCATTGCAAGAAAGTAGGCCATGATGAAGATCGTTGTTGGGTCTTGCATCCTGAAACGAAGCCAAATAAGTATGCCAACCAAGGAAGGAAGAATACCACAACTGCGACAGTTCAAGTGGATCTTGGATCAAATTCCGGTGATGAGACACAGGTTGTAGCTATGGGAATCCGAGGTATAAATTCTGTTGCAAGTTCTAGCTCTTCTAGATTAGTTGATGTAAATGACGAGTGTAAAAAGAATGAACTTTTCCACATAAGGGTTATAACACATGTTATAACCCTATAATTTATAGGATCAACTGGTGACTGAAATGTCATTTTTTCACTGTGTTTGGTTGCCAAATAATTTTCCATTCTATAAATGATTTGATAAAGAAAAAGAAATGAAAGAAAAAGAAAAAAGAAAAGAAAAGAAAGAAAAGAAAGAAAAAGAATAAAAGAGGGCATAAAAGAAATTGAATAAAGCCCCATGCAATAACAATGACTTGGTCCATACAGTTTAAGCATGACCAAGTCCTTTTAAATTGATGTTGATAGATTTAGTGAATAAACTTGGCTAAACTATTTAATCTTAGCCAAGCTGATTAGTTTAACTAGTGAATAAATTTGACCAAACTGTCTAATCTTGGTCAAATAACCCTAGGATAGAGTAATTTCTTAGTACAATAGTTTAATCTGGGCTAAATGTCATAGGTAAGTAGGTTAGAGCATAGGTTAGTGGCCTTTATTTCAATAAAATATGCATGATGATCGATGTTGAAACATACCTTTGATGTTTGAAAGGTGAATATCTAACCCCTATGGTGATACAAAGTAGGGGAAAGCTTGTAAATCTGCATAAAGCACTTGTCCTAAGTCTTCGAAACAAATATTATTTTGTCCTGACAAGGTAAAGAAGGCTCACAGATGAACGACTGAGACGATGGCGCTCATATCTACGGTCAATAAGCTTTTTCAGACCCCCCCAACCGTTCTACCTTTAACGGT
>SNQJ01S0150983.1:11193-21252 GCA_010110895.2 Picea sitchensis
AAATTTCGGACCCACCCAATTGATCTGCCTTTAATGGTGGGGGGAGGGGTCCAGAAAGTTGGTTAAAGGTCGCGCTCAGATATACGGTCCAACGACAAGTGCACCGATGGACGACTGATGATGTATTTCGGACCCCCCTGACCATTCTACCTTTAACGGTGGGGGGGGGTCCGAAATGGAATGGTTTTCTATCAGGCCCCCTCCTCTAACATGGCAGAACCTATTGCTTTAGACTCCCACCATTTACCACAAACCACTTTTCCACTTACCACTTACCATTTTCCTGATATACCCCCACCGCCTCGTGACATCATTTTTTCACTATCTTCTCCTAATGGTCACATCCCATAACTCTATCAGTTCATTCCCCCTATTCAACCGTCACAGTTCCTTTCACCATGGCTGGTCCCCAATCAACACCCTCCACATCACCCGATCATACTCATCATTCATTTCTACCTGCCATCTCACGCTCCAAAGGACCCGTTGGTTATTTATTACAGGCTAACTTATCCGTTAGCCTGCTGATCTATCTCGCGCCCCCAATGGGTATCCATTTGCTCAAAAATGACTCTCCTCCTTCATTTTCCCATTGCTTATCTTATCCTCGGACTAGGAAGTTTAACCTTGTCCTCTTTCCAGATTCAGTCAGCAGCCCAAAAACCACCGCCATTCCTGCTAATGTTTTTTGTTTGAATTGCAGGTATTCTCCACAGTGATGGTGCCAAAGTCCAAGAAAGCGGAAGCCGAGAAAAATCCTTTCCTCCCACCTCCTGTCGACCTCGACAGGATCCCATTGGTGGACAAAGATTACCTAATCGCAGACACAACATGTGAATTCGACATCGCGGAGTTGCAGTCGTGGCTCAAAAATACTTTCTTAGATCAGAGCGATGAGATTGGGCTCTGGGAGTCCAACCTTCCTCTATATCTTTTCCCCTAGGTCCATCATTTCCTTGAATTTTCCCTCAAATGCCAATATTACCTCCCTGACCAGAGAACCATAGTCTCACCATCAGGAGAAACTCTGTTCTTCATCATACTAGAAGCCATTGATCAAATGATGTAGATACCCAGAAATGAATCTGCCTCTCCTTTTAATCTTGATGTCATAACAGAGTTGTACTAGAAACTATCTTTCGCTCAGAGAGCCTAGATTTTTGAGCTTTTCCTTCCACAGGATGCTCATCTCCCCAAGACAAATCCCCCGTATCCTTCCTCCCTGTTCTCAGAGAAGGGAAACTAAGTCATTTCATCGTCTCTGCTTGGTTATTTTTCAGACCAATGGGTGGATGAACCCATATTGGGTTTTCTGTCCATTTTCTTTACAGAGGAAAGGCCCACCACTCAGTTTGACTACAACACTTTCCTGGTGAGCAATATTCATGAGCAACTTTCAAATTTTACCACAGAGGGCATGTTCCGATATCCCTCCATACTGGCTTACATGTTCACTTTCTTTCAAGCAGACATGTTCTCTTTCTCAATGCAGAAAATGGACAAGGACAGGAAGCCGCAAGCGACAACATCTTAGATTTCCCTGCTCAGACAAAATTCCACAGAGTCAGTTTCAAACAGTTTATCGAGCAGTTTTACCATGCAGTGGTGAGCATGCTCAGTGGAAGACCAGAACCAAGAATTAATGAGGAGATTCAAAGGATTTTGCATCTTTCGGACCTTGCAAAAACTGGAGATTGGTACCTTTACCAAAATCATACCGAGATCAGAGTATATGGATGCGAGTTGGCTCCATACAAACTACCCAAGTATTTACCCGTGAGGATATTTTCTCTGGAATACATAAGACAAATGATAAATTCAGACGACATACACTTTGTGTCTCTGAAGAAGAAATAGTAGCTTAGAATTAAAGGGAAAATTGGGTCTTTTATCTGTAATAGCCGAGGCGTCGGGGAAGAGGCAGACAGACTTTTGAGAGAAATGAAGTTCCATGTTAGTTTCCTATGGCACTATGATACGTGCGGGATAATTTCGAAGCTGAAGGTTAAGAATAAAAATGTTCCATATGTTCATACACCAAAGCCTGAGGTAGAAAAGTTTGCAAATCAAACAGAATGGGAGCCGAAGACTCTGGTAGAGATAGAAAAGAAAGACCCTTCGGTCACGATCTCACAGACAACTACACCACAGGTTCCCAAGGAAAAAAGATCCAGGAAGGATACTTCACCTTCCATCACCGAAGTCTCGGCTGAAGATTTCCAATTACACACCAAAAGGCTAAAATCCAGTCATACAATTGACATGGCTGGTGAAAATGAAACCCAATCCACTACCGCTAGGGAAGGTGATTAGCCACCTCTTATCACAAGCGACAAGCAGATCATGTCCTCGGTTTCATCCAAGAAGCCGATGGATACTTCAATAGTTGACCAGCCAAGTAAAGGAGGACCGAAGTTGAGTATTTTTGAGAAGTATGATCTGATTAAGAAGAGAAATCAAACGCTGACCAGCAACACTTATGCTCAGTTTTGGAAACAGACATCAATGACACAACACAGACTGTTGTCCACATTCGATACTGAGAAGGGTAGAATGCACATGGATTTTCTGCAGGCACAGGTGCCCGACCCGAAGGTAATCACTGATTACAAAAGGGCGACGCTCAAGTTTCACACTAGGGATGTGCACCCTACCGATCAAATGGATCTGCACAGGAAAACTGGAGAAATAGTTTTCTCCACTTTGGAAAATGCTTCTACTACAGTTTCTAAACTACAGGTCTCTCTGAGCAATGTTCAGACATAGCTGAAGTTAGAGAAAATATCATCCTTTGCAAAGGATAACATAATTAAAATGTTGGAAGAGCTGGTCCTCAAGATCGAGTACGACGCCTCAAATGTGAAAGTAGTTGAGGAGATGCTTAAAAAGAAAAATGTCGATATAACATCTCTGAGGAAACAACTGAAACTACCACCAATGGAAGATGCACAAGCAAAGGAGATAGCTGAAACAGAAGGCGAGAAGGACGAGATGCTCAAGTTGATCATGGAGCAGAATGCACAGTTGAAAGAGATGGAAGCAGAACTGGAAAGGTTAGTGAAGGAGAAGGAACAATCAATGCCTATGGAAGTCATTCCATTGAGCACAGTTCCACTTACATGAGTAAGCACAACATCTGTAGCAGGAACCCCCTCAGCAGAGATTCCCTCAGCAACTCCACTGACAGCTCTGGAAAAGACAGTAGAACTGGCAAAATCCATGGAGGAGATGAACTTGCAAGAGACATAAATTAGTAGACTAAAAAAGGAGGTTGAGGACCTTAAGTAATTTAAGTCTTCTTACCAAAACAACTACTCCATGGAGAAATAAGCATTAGACAAGCTCAAACAGGGATTGTAGCAGTTTCGAAAGCAAACAATAGCAGGCAAGATACTCACTGAGGCCAAGGAAAATATCTGGATGGATATCTCCAAATCCATAAATGAAATATGGCCTATGGTGAAAATAATGTTCGAGAAAAATGAACTAGTACAAAGGAGTAGACAGGCTATTGAGAAAATAAGAGGAGAACTGGGAGAAATGCCCACAGAAGCCACTGAGATAATCAAATTCCTGAATTCAAAAACCAGGGAGGAGTTGGAGGATTTGAAGGTTGAAGACAGGACGGAAACCATCCTCGAGGTCAAGAGGGTTCTGACCAAAAGAGGACTAATTCTATAGTTGGAGGAGAAGGTCCAGACTATAGACAAAGGAGTGCAAAAATTTTTCGGTAAAATCGAAGCTCTGCAGAAGAAAGGTCTCCCTGATTTAAGGGTCTTAAATGACAAGTTAATGACCCTTCCTGATTATAAACAGAGGCTGGCCACAGTGGCCAAAGATAGTTCAAAATTTTCGCGAATACAGGGCAGTATAATGGGCAAGGCGTTCTTAGAAACCTTGCAGCCAGACATCAACATATAGCACGAGATCCGATATATTTTCATCGTCAAGCCAACTTTTGCCAAGTACACAGAGATGGATGAAATATACCGAAGACTACTCAAAGTCATCATTCCCAGTCATCTTCGGTGGGAAGAGCTATGCAATTTGATCGAGTAGGCGATGAGGTGTCCAAGCCTCGCCAACAATCCGGTCAGACGAAGTTGTGCAGATTACTCACCAACGGTTTTCCCAGAAATCAACATGAAGATTTCAACACATCATCAACAGTTCTTGAATTTTTGTATCCTGTTGAGTTTGTTAGCTAAATTTAGAATCTGCCACATTCTGATCTTTAATGATAGGATCGTATGTAATTTTTTATTATAAATACTCCAAACTTTGAAGTATGAAGGGTTGATCTTTACGCCCTGTAAGCCATAAAGACTGTAATTGATTATCAAGAGATCTTCCAGTAATACAAAGGGACTTTCACAAGATTCTCGCGTGTTGTTAATTGGTGATGTTTACTTTCCCGTGTTAAATGTTTTTCTCGCTCAGTCGTCATATTGTTTTCTAATCTAATCTTTTAAAAGTAGCGCATGTTGCAGGATTTATCTTTGTATACCCTGTTTCCGACTTTGAAAGATCTTAATGTTTATCTTCTGATATTACAGTGAAGAAATTCTTAAATGCTTCTTTACTTTAATTGATATTCTCATCTTTTCTACTATCCATCACTTTACTGCTAAAGAATCCAGTGAATGCATCATCTTGCCCTGTGAAAAGATTCTTTTTGTTCATGTTTAGATCTCTATCTTTATAATACAAACCCCATATCCCAATGGATGTGTAAAGCCTTTTTTAGCCAATTTTACAAAAACAAAAACCAAACCATTCAATCTTACTTTACTTAACTAGCCTAATATCTCAAAGTTAAAACATATCTAAATCATACAGAGAGATCCCTCTCTGAAGCTGGTAGGGCTAGATTCTAGTTTCGAAGTGGTTGGATAAAGTTACCTCTGACAAATTTCTTCTACTCTGACAACCTCTGGGAATTTACAGAGCGATAACATAGTGGCGACCATACTGGGGAGCTAAACAAACTTTCAATCCCATGATTTCTTTTCCCTGGAAGAAAACTTTATTTATGAACTAATCATAAATCTAAGAAAGAGATAATGTTCAGAGGTTGTTAAAAGTTTGTACATAGTATTTTTGGATTCATAAAAATAAAAGATATAAAAATTAAAAATCTGGCTCCTAAAAGAGCTTATACTTGATCTCACCCAGACCCAGAACCTGCGGTAGTAACTGATAATCCAGAATAGTTACTCAGAAAGAAGACTATTGCAGAAGGTTCAGGGAGTTATAGTCCCCTCCACAGGTCCCCTTCTCTTCCAGATAAACTTGGTGCCCTCCAGGATCTCGGGTTTGACACCACCTTCGAACAAAGCCTGTTTAGAACAAAATCTGATAGCTTTGTGAATGAAACTGTTTTAGATCAAACCATCCTGCAACCACAGACCCCTGAAATACTATCTCCCAGGGCGATCCCTGATAAAAAATTCCTTGAAGAATTCGACAAGATAGAAACTTTGGTAGCGAATCTTGATCAAGATTTACACTAAGCCCACTTCCAGCAGTAGGTCGAACTTTCTACAATAACTATTGCTGCAGCTTTTGTAAAACCTCAACCCACTCACTCTGTGCCTGCTAGTCCTTCATCCTCTTCATCTTCTGTCACCTCCCCACCCATCATCCAGGTTGTTGTCCTACCTCCTCCACCTACCAGGGCAGCCATATATGCTCCTTTGGTGTTGGCTGCACCTCTACATGCTATGCCCCAGGACTATCAAACACGACTTCTACAGTTCGATGGTACTGGGCCCTTGAACGCACAACAACACGTTGATAAAATGAATGACTATTTTGACTTGTAGGAAGTAGATGAAGCTGACGTTCAAATGAGACTATTTGCTTAGAGTCTGACTGGGGATGTTAAGAAATGGTACAAAGGCTTACGTGCTGCCTCTGTGGTCGACCTTACAATGTTTCAAAGAATTTTTATGGATAGATGGGAGGTAAAGAAAAATCCTCTCCAGATCTTGTCAGAATACGAAAACATCATAAGGAACCAAGGAGAAATAGTACAAGACTACTACACCCGTTTCAACAATCTGTACAATGCGATTCCAACCGATATTAAACCCCCACAAGGTTTGGCATTGATAAAATTCCCTGACGGTTTCAATGCTGATATGTCGTATCAATTAAGGGAAAGAAACTCTACCACTCTAGAGGACATGCAGAAAAGTGCAGTAAGTGTAGAGGCCAACCTATTAGCCAGAAGGGCACGACAGAGAACGGAAATGAGAGTTACGATTAAAGAGGAACCTACCACATCCTCTTTTGACTCCAAATTGGATTCCTTATCTAGAGAAATGGAAAGGATGATGGAGAGACTTACTATAGCCGAAAGAAATCCTCCCAGAGAAAACCAAGCTGCTCCACAAATTCGAAATCCTAACTTTAGAAGAAATCCTCCTCAAATAAGGCAGAGAGATCCTAGGGATCAAAGAGAACAAAAGGGTCCTGATCAACAGATCAAACCACCCCTACAGGAAAATTATGTCGATGAAGGTGAGGAGACAATTGGAGAATTAGATGACACGCATATAAACCTCATGGGCGTTCACGACGACGAAGCCATTTTCCTTACTCAGAAAGAGCAAGAACTTTTCCTTCTTTCTCAAACAGAGTTAAATGAGGAAGTCGAGGATACAGAACAACAGGCATTTGAAAATGCCATTATGAAGGTACACAGGCAGTACAATCTGCGAAGCAAAAAAACAGATGAAAATCCCCCAAAGAAGGTAACCGAAACGAAGAAAATAGTCGAAACCAAGAAGACCTCTGAGCCTTCTACCAAGAAAATCCTTGAGAAAGGTAATTCTGAACCTCCAACAAAAAGAAACCCTACCATTTTACAAAGATCAACACAGACTGAGGTTTCATCAACCAATCGACCAAGTACTTCTGCCCAAAAAACTATGGTGGACAAATCAGAATTGTTGAGACAAAGCAGAGCACCTACCCCTTTCAGCCTTGAAGGGGAATTAACCAAAGTGAAGATTCCCATTCCACTTTCCGAGTTGATGAATAAGAACATTTACCAAATGCAGGTGATCAAAGCGCTGAGCATTGAGCTTGATATAGGCACGAAGGCCTTGACTGTTGGATCAGTGAATCATTTTGACACGATAAATCTTATCGATGATCAACCTGAACTCCTGTTTGGCCCTAAAGTTGATGGTCAGATTGACACTGGTGCTGTCGCTCCTTTTTACATCAACCTTAATATACACGACCTGATTCTGCATAATGTTATGTTAGATTCGGGCGCTTCCCACAACATGATGCCTAAAGCAGTGATGGAAAAACTGGGACTCAAGGTCACCAGACCCTACGAGGATTTTCACTCTTTCGACTCCAGCAAAGTCAAATGTATCAGGTTGATCAAAGACCTATGTATCACCCTAGTTCAGATTCCAACAAAAAGTATGGTTATGGATGATGTGGTCACGGACATCCGCCCGAAATATGGTATGTTGTTGTCCAGGTCGTGGGGGGCCAAGTTGAAAGGCACTTTGTAGCTGGATATGTCGTACACCACTATCCCAGTATTCGGACAACAGAGAAGACTGTACAGAGAGACGTTGATGAAATATATGGTCAACAGCCAAGAAAAGCCACATAACTACCCTCTGTACTCTGCAAACTCTGATCTGGATTCTTTCATCTTGTATAACGACGATGATATGGAAGAACAAATCGCTCAGCTGGAAGAAGATACACTTGATCTGAAAGAAGGCCAAGAAATCACCGAGGCAAAAAGGAAGGAAATTGTAATAAGTGAAGAATTGTTAGCAGAGCGGAGCATGGACTTCGATGGAGCTGTAAGCAAAGAGGGAGTTGGAGTAGGAGTTTGGTTTTACAATAAAAAATCTAGATATTCAAAGAACCATTCTTACAAACTGAATTTTCAATGCACTAACAACATAGTCGAGTACGAAGATTTGATGCTCGGTCTGAAACTACTAAAGAAGGTTGGTGCCAAACAAATCATGGTAAGAGGTGATTCTGAATTAATTATCAAACTAATTAAAGGTGAGTATGCAACAAAACATTCCAGGCTTAGAGCTTATAGGAATGTTGTTTTGGATGCCCTTTAATGTTTCACAAAAATTGATTTGCAGGTGATGCCCAGGGGATAGAACATTTTAGCAGATGGGTTAGCTACGTCAACAACTACATGCAAGATACATTTTCGTTTCACTCGCCCATACACGGTAGAGGTGAAGTGCAGACCGACTGTCTCGGACAACATCAAATACTGGCAGGTATTTGAGAATGATGATCAAATTGAAGATTTTCTACAATGTAAAGATGATTTCGAGTGTACAAACATAGACTTAGAAAATGATGATGAAAATGTAAATAAATATTTTTTTGGAAATGATAGTGTAAATAAAATAGATTCGGAAGAAATAAGTGAAGATGAGCTAGATTCTGATGTTTTGCATTTAAAGAATAATGTATTACCTAGGGATTTAGTTCTGTTAGAAGACCTGTTTGATTTTAATGACATGGCGAAAAAACCCAAAATTGAAGCCAGTGGTAAAGAGGTTGAAGACTGTAACATAGGGACCGAGGAGAAACACAAGATGGTAAAACTTTCCAAATCTTTAGCCCCCGAGCAGAAACTCAAATACATTGAACTTTTCAAGTAATATGTGGACGTGTTTGCCTGGGGTTATGAAGACTTAAAATCTTACGACACAAGCATCATACAACATAGGATCCCGATAAAAGAATAACAAAAACCTTTTAGACAGAAACTTAGGAGAATCAATCCCAAGTTACTCCCCCTGATAGAAAAAGAAATCAAAAAGATGTATGATGCTAAAATCATAGTTCCCTTACGATTTTCCAAATGGGTTTCAAATCTGGTTCCAACCCGAAATAAAACTGGGGAAATCAGGCTTTGCATTTTTTTCCGAAACCTGAACCAGGTTTCCCTAAAAGACAACTACCCATTGAAAAAAATGGACCACATATTACAAAAGGTAGTTGGATCCAGCCGAATCTCTTTACTGGATGGTTTCTCAGGCTATAACCAGGTTCTCGTTCACCCAGATGATCAAGAGAAAACAATCTTCACAACACCTTGGGGTACCTTCATGTACGTGAAAATGCCTTTCGGTTTGATGAACGCTGGGGCCACTTTCCAAAGAGCGATGGACATCACTTTTGTTGAAGAACTTGGTAGATTTATTGTCATTTATTTGGACGACGTAACTGTTTATTCCCAATCCGATGAAGAGCACTTATGACATCTCAGATGAGTGTTTGAGAAATGCAGGAAATATGGGATTTCTCTGAATCCTAAGAAAATCCTTTTTGGATTAGAGGAAGGTAAACTGTTGGGGCACATAATCTCTAAGGATGGAATTAAGATAGATCCCAACAGAATAGAAGCCATTCAGAAATTGGAACACCCAAGGAATATCAAAGACTTACAATCTTTCATTGGCAAAATAAACTTTCTGAGAAGATTCATACCCAACTTGGCCAAGCTTCTCAGGAACATCACCAACATGTTAAAAAATGACACAAAAATAAAATGGGACACGGAATCCAAGCAGTCTTTTGAACAAGTTAAGCATGCACTCACACATGCTCCAGTCTTGATCAGTCCTGACTTCACCAAAGAATTTTACCTTTTCTCTTTCGCTTTTGAACACACCATTGCAACAATATTACTACAGAAAAACAACGAAGGGTATGAACAACCCATAGCCTTTTTTAGTAAATCCTTAAGAGATCCTTCTTTGAATTATAAAATAATGGAGAAACAAGCTTTTGCCCTGGTAAAAGCCATAAAAGATTTTACAGTATATATTCTCCATTCCCACACAATTGCATACGTTTCGAATGTAGTAGTCAAGGACATTTTAACCCAGGACAATCTAGATGACAGAAGAGGAAAATGGATTGCTATTATTTTGGAGTATGACATAGAGATTAAGCCTACTAAACTGATTAAAGGTCAAGGTCTAGCAAAGTTAATGGCTGAATCTAATTTCCATGCTCTAGATATTAATTTCTTAGCTG
>SNQJ01S0150984.1:0-22474 GCA_010110895.2 Picea sitchensis
CAATTGGAATGTGATTCAGGTGGAACCAGAAGGTGTCCTGCAAGTGCATCATGTGCGCATATTGGACAGAAAAAACAAACAACTCCGGAATCGAACTATAGAGCTTGTAAAGGTCTAGTGGACCTAGTACGGTCCTGAAGATGCGACATGGGAGCGTGCAGATGCTATGTGGGTAGAGTACCCACATATTTTTGAAAATTTTGAAAGGCTTGCAGAGACAGTGTAAGTTACACTGAGGACAGTGCAGAAATAAGGGAGGGGGATTGTAGTGTCCCCAAGGCCGAGCCCTGCTGTAAATCATGTTCTGAAAGGAATTGTAATTATGTTTTATAGGCTGGTGATCCAAGTTTTTATAATCTGGTGGCTTATGTGTTTGTTAGGCCAGGGAGCCTAAGTGTTGAAGGCCAGGATCCTGTTGATGTATATGTAATCACGCGGAACAAATTAATAAAAATTTGTAAACACCGCCAGGTGTAGACCGACCAAGATGAATGAGTGAAGGGGGACTGAGCTTCCACATATAAGGCAAGGGATTAGGGGATGAAATATGGGAAAAGGGGCTAAGTGTTAAGCCTAGTGGGCTTCAGCCTTGGGAGTAATATTTTAATATTATTTCAAAAAGGCATGAGAATTTCATGTTTTATCCTAAGTTCCTAACCATGAGGAAGGGACGCGTGCTGGTGGAACGCATGCAATTCCCAGGGTGAAAAGTGTCAACCCTGGTGCATGAGAATAAAATGACCAGGGTGAGCTATGAGAGGTCCCCCCTGCTCTCATTTGATCAGATGACCTGAGCGTGTACGATATCTGAGCAGTACAACGGACCCGAGTTCTGCAAATAACCTTTGTACGTCTCTATGATCCAAAAATCCTGTTTCTGGCTCTGAGAAAACCCGTGTATACCTTCGTATTGAACTAGAAGCCTGTGATTGATTCCGAAAGAGCCGGATTCACCCCTGTTTTGAACCGAAAAGCCTGTGTGGTGTCTGAGAATCCGTGTGCATCCTCTATCTAAAATAGGACTGGTGCGTTAAGCCTCTGTCCCGAAGCTGTGACCATGAGACCATTTTTCCATTTTTGAGCCCGTTTTGAAGAAGCCGGTGTCTGTATTTCCATGGGTAATTGTAGTTGCGCAGTGCGGGACTGCGTATGGCCTGTGACCAGTTGTGAAACACTCTCTCCAGGTAAGAGGGGTGTTTGAGGTTGGATGAATAGGTGGTTTGGCCTATGAGCGTCTCTCTCTAGGTGAGAGAGTGTGTAGAGGAAGGAGAGGACTCTTGGAATGAACCCTGTAGCTGCCACAGAGCCCAGAGACTTCTGGTCTGGTCTGTTGCTGTAACCCAAGATAAGGGAGGTTAGCAGCCGAAGGACTATCCAGGTGATATAGAAGGTGTATACTCATGGGGTGGAACATGCATGTGGGGAATGAGGGTGTGTGGGTAGTGAGCGTGAGTGGTTCTTGGAAGAGAATTCCTTCCTCATGACTGTTTGTTTTCCCTGTAACCTCAGCCTAGCCTAGGATTCCTTGCCTTGGGGTGGAGCTTAGTCCCAGCTTGGGGGTGACCTACTTATGAGATGATGAGAAGTGAGGTCTAAGGCTAGGAGGTTTGTGGAAGGCCTGCACCTGGTTGGTGGAATTACCTCAGTTTCAAGATAAGTATCAGCTTATGATTAAATGTTATGTTTTGCATGCCTGTGATGCTTATATTTCATCATTTATTCTATTGTGCAAATGAATTATGGTTAATGCCATTCTTAAAATTAAGATAGCAATAATTTATATGACATACTCTGATTTTAAATGTGTTTCATTTTCTTAAATGCATGTTGTTTTATAATCCAGAGCGGGTGTTATATTTCCGCGAAGTTTGTTAACCGAAAAAGTGGTGTTACACTTCTCTTCACACAATAGTTATAAAAGGTTGGGGCAAGGGAAATGCTAAATTGGGTATAGTTTCTTTGCTATGTTTTTTCCTCCTTCCAAATGGGACCCCTACCCCTTCTTTTATAGGCTAGAAAGGGCTAGGTATTTGGTCGAGTGACCGACTATGGGTGGTCAAACGGTTTAGTTAAATTACCCAAAACTCTCTGTTCTGTCTAAAACTTTCCATTTTTCATGATTTCTAGGTATATGTGGGTTGTAGTGGGTTAGCCATCATACACACACGTGCAGTAGTGGAGCAAGGCGCGTATGCCTTCAAAAAGGATGTTTTTTAAGAAGTTGTTCAGTAGTGGCTTGGTGAAGAAGTAAAATGAGATGGCCTGATGCCAGGTAAGCATGTCTGGTGCAATTTAGGGTTATAACAGATGCCCCCTAATGTGTGAGGTCAGAAGAGCATCTGATGGCCGAAATACATTATTAATATTCACCAACGTACCAAACAAGTGAGTCCAGGAACTAGAATTTGGGATGTGCCATATGAAAAATAACAATTGTCTCACCGAGGCGGGCATACCCATGCTTGGAATGAAATAAAATCATGGCTACCAATCAAATACATTGTAGATCCATGTCATATAACTATATAAAGTGTATCCACGAGAAATACACAACAGGTCTACATCTCAAAAAAAAAATACATACATGTATAGTATCCATCTTCAAGAAGCGAATAAGGCCTTATGGGTAGAGATGAGGCCTTCAGAGCTCGAGCAATGACTTAAAAATATTCACAACTTGGATAGGAGTTTAATATAAGTGTACGACTTCACTACCCAGAGTTATTTGATGGCTTGTCAGGAATGGACTAGAGGATTTTGATGATCAGGTTGAGGGCTTCATGGATTTCGAACAAAGACTTGATTGGGCTTTTGGGATGACTGGGCATGAGGGTAAGAGAAAATATGCAGAGGAGATAACTCAAGCTTGGTAATAACTTCCCTTGGACAATAGCATGACATAAGATGAGACTCAGGCAACATGATATTTTGACATAAGTTCATGATGCAGGAGGCACCACAAACTCTCTAGATGTTTGGAAGAATAACCAAATGGAGGAGGGCACAGATCTATGTAGCGAGAATAGCTTCCTAAGGTCATGTTAAATCCCAAGTCTTGAAGAACAAACAAAATGATGTGCTTTGTCCAAGGGAGACTCATTGTGCTGCGAATAAAAAGAAAATACTTTTCTCTTCCTCTTTTTGGGGTATATTTGTTTTTTTTTTGTCTTTTTCAATAATTTTGGAAAGCTTGAAAAAGAATAAAAGAATGTTATGTTACAAATGAGGATTGAGTGTCCCAGACAATCTTTTCATTTTTAGAGGGTCTGAAAAGGGCATAAAAGAAGACCCGTTATGTTCTGGGAGTCCTGAGGGTGAGGTCAAGAGTGATAATGCATCATGAAAATGAGGCTCAAAATCGTAATCAGGATAAACTAATAAGTAATCCCGAGCCTATAGTCATTATTGAAGGCATTGACACCAAAATGAGACCAGGATCTACCTAGGGCATCCATGTTAGGGTAGGCTCTACCACTAAAATACGACACTTCTAAAGAAACAACGATAGTTCTGTGTCACAAATTGGTGGGATCGATCCTATGGCGTAGTGATAAAGACAACAAGATGCGAAAAGTAGAGGTGGAATCCTAACTTAAATGCAACAAGTTGGAAAAATGACTTTTTACCAAAGGACCTTTAAAAAGAACCAAATCTCCAAAAAGTTTCCCAATACCCAAAGTAACACTTATCCCAACAATCCATAGAAAACTCTTGAACCATACTAAATGATGTTTAAATTAGAAAAAATGACACTAGGGTCCAAAAATGACAAAAAGTGGACAAAAAGGTCTATAAATAGAAGCCGACAACTCATTATCACTATTGCAAATTGAGAAATTGACTAAAATCCAAAAAATACCAATTTGTGAAAAGAATTGATTCTGGGAACTTCAATGGACGAAACAAACTTCCGCTTGGACCAAGTAAGTACATACTAAGCCCCCTTGCATTTCAATACTTTATTTAAGCATTTATTTTTGTTTTTTGAGGGGGATCTGACATTTAAAAGGGTCATCCCTACGTATATGCGGGTAGTCTTATGACAACTCATGTGTGACCGCGTGTAGAGGAAAGAATGCACGCATGTAGAGGAAAGAATGCACGCGTACACACGTGACTATGTGCATTACAACCCACATGTACCCTCTAAGATAAGATAAATTTAAAGAATGGAAGGGCTAATCCCCCCTGGACTTGTCAATTTTAGGATGTATGTTCACTAGAGGGAGAGGGAGAATGAGGATATTGATTTTTTGGTCGGTGAGGACCTTGCTGCTACTATCACATTGGTGTAATGTGGTTTGTTAAAGTTCTTCCAGTGTCCTTTAATGTAGGCACAACCTAGGCTTTTGAACGCCTTAGTTGATTATTGGAATCCTGATGTAGAGTCCTTTATGCTTGAGGGACAGTCATTGACTCCAACGATTGAGGATATTTACTTTCTGACTGGCCTCTCAAGGAGAGGGGAACTAGTCAATTTTCACACTTTTCCCTCGAGGCCACACAATATAACAGAGTTGATTGGACTCCATCGTGAAGCTGGTACAGATAAGATGGGCACTAAGGTGCCAATAAAAAAGATCTCATACCTATCAATAAAAGTGATAGTTTTTCTTATTGGGTGGATTACAGGATCCCCAACTTTGCATCAGGCTTCCCAGGCATACATGAATTGTGCAATTCAGTGATTAAATGCACAAGTTTTTGACTAGAGTACCACTTTACTAAAATGCATGAAGAGGCAACTTACATAGTGTCACATGTGGAGGAAAAGGAACTTTGGGTTTGTGACTATTCTTTGTGCTTTCTTCTTTGAGAGTGTACTGAGTCTTAGCGTGAGGGAGACAGTACGAGGGAATATAGCCCCTTCTCCAGCAATAAACAGATGGGAGGTGTTGTTTCCGTGACAGGGGGGAGGGAGGAATATTGAGGACTTCGATGACAAATTTTTTGACTAGTGGTATCAACAGATTTTGATGATAGAGGACTATCCTTATGCCAGAATTGACTTTTCCAGGGACCCTGACATGGGTGTACCTCCCGGAGTGGTACAAGGAGAGTTAGGTATGCTTCTTTTTTTTTTCAATTTTATTTAATTTTTATGTTTTTTTTATATATATCATTTTTTGTATACCAGAGTTTCTGACAAATATGTGTCTTTTATGTGCAGATGTGGGGTTAGTGCGTCTAGTGGATTTGATGAGGAACAAGCAACGACCTTGACCAAAGGCAGGACTAGTTGCAGCTGGCGGACCAGTAGCAGCAGAGGGACCTCTAGCCGGAGAGGCTAAGAGAGTATTGAGATGGGTAGAGAGGAAATTTACCTCTCTCACTCGTACACTCCCCATGGCATAGATCGAGGATATGCCACCATCTATGCAGCCTCATGTAGTGGGGGCACCATGGACGTGGGTCTGGCTTTTTTGACGTTTGGAAAACATCGTTGATCATTATAATAGGTCCAATGGGCCCTGTCCTTAGTTAGATTGGACTGCTTACATGCCGAGGGCACTATTTTTATTTTTTTGAGGGCATAAGCCCTGTGACTCTTCACTGGACGTATTTTTGAGGCGCTTGCGTCGACCCATGTACTCTGATATTTTTGATATTATATATGGATTTTTATGTTTTTTTTATGTCTTATGGACAAATGTATTTACATGTGCACATGTGTGTATTTCTTATATGTGTGCAAGGTGCCAATCAAATATTTGATTAGATAGAGTATCTATAACTTGATTTAATCTCCTAGGAATATGAAAATATGTAATATAATCAAATCTTCATTCTAAGAGACTTACCCTAAGGAACTATCGGTGTAGAGTAGGATCATGAACATAATAGACTCCTTTTAACTAAGACACAACCAATTGAGCATCTAAATAGACCCGGAGGTGAGAGATACCAAGTGACAAAGCGTCACGAAGTAACTCAATAATTGTGTTGTATTCGGCGACATTGTTTGTGGTGTCACCTAAACATATACCTCCTGAAGATAGAAATTGGCCTTAAGGTGTGAAAATCACCCAAGATGTGGAGGCAAGCCTCTAAGTGTTCTGGCTAGCACTGTCCATGAATCCAACGAACACCTTTGACTCACTTAACATCTGCCACAGTGAAAAACATAACATAAAAAATGACACGTCCATAAAACCAAAAAACCAAAAAGTAATAGTACAAATACTATACATATGTTACAAAAAGTCACCCAAGGCCCAACTATGAGTAATACTTCTTGAGGTAGATCAAATTTCTAGTCTCCGCCAAAACATTTCCCTCAAATTGCAACAGACGATAAGCGCCCTTCTGTAGTACTTATTTCATGATGAAATGTCCGAACCACATGGGTTTGAACTTGCCTACCCCCAGGGGGTACTTATCTTGGTCATAGACCAGGACAAGGTCACCTTTAAAGAAAATATGAGGACAAACAGACATTGTTCATTGAGTTGTTTAAGGTATAGTAAGCGTTCTTCAAGTGGTGAAGTATCTGGCAATAACTGTACTGCCAACTTTAATGATGGGATCTGGAATTCTATAGGAAAGACTGCTTCCAACCTGTAAACAAGTTGAAAAGGTGATAAACAGGTTGTAGTCTTAACAGACATTCGGTAATCCCATAATGCCAAATATAACATCAAATTCCAATTTGACTTGGACGAATTGATCATTCGTTGTAGAATGGTAATAAGATATTTGTTTACAACTTCTACCTAACCATTCTCTTGGGGGTAGTAAGGTGATGAATGTTCCTGCCACAACCCGAGATTTGATGTTAACTTGGTCCTCATTTTGTTCTGAAAGTGACTTCCATGGTCAGTGACAATCTCTCTTAGAACGTCAAACCTTGCTATTATCTGGTTGAACAAAAAGAGAGTTGTTGTCTCCCTGTCATCTTTGAACATTGGCATAGCTTTGACCCACTTGGTGAAGTAGTCTACTGCTACAATGATATATAATTTCCCCCTTGTTGAAGTGGGGGTACATGTAGTGTGATCAATCCCCCATTTAGTGAAGGGACCAATGGTAATAATAGGAAACATGGGATTGGGGTGTGCCCTCATCTTCCGAGAGAATATTTGACATGAGTGGCACTTCTTTATTGATTCAACACAATCTTTGATTAATTTCAACTAGAATTAATCATCCCGTAGAATATTTTGGTTTGTTTCCAACCTAGACAAATGACCGCCACATGCTGTAGTGTGGCAATCGTTAAGCACGATTTTCGCTTCTTCATGAGTGAGACATCGACGAAGGATGTAGTCTACACCTCGACAATAAAAAGTGTCTTCGAGTATGAGATAGTTCTTAGCATGATGGCGTATGTGGTGAAACTCATCACGAGAAGCAGAGGAGGGGCACTTCAAAGTCTGGAGATAGATAAGGACATCTCCATACCAGGGGTCGGAAGATGCGACCAAAAACATGTCTCCTTTGATAGGCGACTCATTGGGTATAACATCACCTGATTCGACCGGAAGTTCCGATATGAGTTCTGCAAAGACCATCGAATTTTTGGATTTCGCCGAAACGAATTTCAAATTGAATTCCTGGAGGATAACTATCCATCTACTGATCTTTCCATCTATGAATCGTCGTGTCAATACATATTGAAATGGGTTCACGACAGAAATGATGGTGGTCTTGCGAAACAAAATGTAATGACGAAACCGTTGAACACCATGGACTGTTGCGAATGCAAGTTTTTCAATATGGGAATAATTGAGTTGTGGTTCAACTAGGCCTCGACGTAGGTAATAAATCATGTGTTATGAGAGAAAATCATCCTCTTGAACTAATACCATACTGATGGTTGACTCTGCAGTGTCCAAGTACAATAAGAAATATTTATTATAATTGGGTGGCTGAAGCAGAGGGGTTGATATGAGGGCGCTTTTCAATGCTGCGAAAGAGAATTGATCAACTTCTTCCCAATGAAAAGGAACATCCTTCTTCAATAAATGCACAAAATCGTTTGTGATCTCGACATATTTTGCAATGAAACGTCGTAAAAAAATTGCTTTTCCCTGCAGACTCTGAAGCTGGGGTATGGTGCATGGGGGAGGCAATTGAACTATTGCCTCAACCTTGATAGGATCGACCATGATCCTTGTTGTCTAAATGATGAAACCTAACAGACGACCTGATGTGATGAAAAAACTGTACTTGTTTGGATTCAAGCAGATTCGGTAGTAGTGACACCCTTCAAGGATAAGTCGAAGATGTGTCAGATGATCATCTCTGTTGCGAGATCATGATGCTAAATCATCGAGATAAGCCTCGACTATGTGTTCGAGGTCATGGAAAGAAAAATACATGGCCCGCTGAAACGTAGCTCCAACATTTTTCAGACCAAAAGGCATCTTACGATAAGAGAATGTACCCCATGGACAGATGAAAGAGGTTTTGTGTTGGTCTTCAGGTTTGATTTGTATCTCATTGTATCCCGAAAAACCATCCATGAATGAAAAAACCTCACATCCTGCACATTCATCGACTATCTGGTCAATAAATGGCATGGGGAAATTATCTTTTGGGTAGGCCTTGTTCATATCACGGAAGTCCTTACATACGCAAATCGTGCCCTATTTTTTATTGATTGGTATGGGATTCGACACCCATTGATTTAACTAGATGGGGTAGATGAAACAAGATTTAAGTAGTTTCTTTAATTCATCCTTGATATTTTTTTATTTCTTAGGATTAACCGGACGAAGCTTTTGTTGGACCGGCTTGACATCAGGATAAGTCGTGATTTCAAGTTTGACAATTCTTGGGTCTATGCCTGGCATTTCCTCGTAAGACCAGGAAAACACGTCGTGGAATTATTTAAATAAATCTTTGTATATTTGAATCTCCTTAAGGGATAAGTCCACTCTAATAAAGATATTCTCCATGACCCCAGGGGTTCTAGAGGTGTCAATAGGTATCGTTTCGGTTATTGTTTCCATATTTACTTTGCGTAAACCGTGTGCGTTTCCAAAGGATTGATAGGATAATCTTTATCTCCATTAATAGTCAGAGTTAATTCTCCTGCCTCAATTCATCTTAAATTTGGGAGGAAGTAAGATCTATGATGAAGATCATCCCAGGTTTTTTTCGGAATAGTCATTTCCTCAATAATCACTTCGTTTGAAGGCAAGACTAAGTCTAAAGAATCTGTATCAGCAAGGGAACCTTGAGCCCAAATAGGCTCGAGCACCAGACCTAACTCTTGTGTTGGAGTCGGATCTGGGTCGGCAGAAGCTCGTTGAATGATTGAGAATGCAACTTCTGTCACGGAAAAAGGCATGGCCATGCCATGGTGCTCTGTCCCTTCTAGCGTAGCGGATGGGGAAGGTAGAGTCCACGGATCATGAAAGTACGTTGTACGAAATGATGAGATTTGAAAAATTTCAGCCCAAGGCTGGTCGGGGACATCCATCATATAATGTACATTGTTGGTCAGAGGCGGGTAATCGAAAGTACCCATCAATGATGGGCACAAACCAACCCCTACATTGACTATTCCAGGTTGAGGGTTATCAATCATCGAGACCATGGAGACTCCCGATGAAGGGTCGCGATGAGAGAAGGATAATTGATCAATGGTCACAATCCGACCCTCATGAGGAAACAACATGACTTAGAAAACTGTCGTGACCACTGCTTGAATAGCATAGGTCCAACTCCTTCCTAACAAAATATTGTTGTCAAGAGACGCATCGACCACTTCAACTTCGACACACAGGGTTTTTCCCCCTAACTGCATGGGGAAAGAGGGAATTATACCATGTGGTTGGAAAGAACGTTTGTCAAAAGATGCAAGAAGAGTAGGTGATAGAGACAAAATAGGTTGGTTGATGGCCTTCCAACACGCTAAATACATCACACATGTTGAGGCGCCCTCATCCACCACTGTACGGAAAATATTCTGGGTAAACATTTTCGTGGTGTAAGCCACTACTATCTGAAAAGTGATGTAGTAAGGAAGATGAGGTCTTAAGTCAGTGGTATCAAGCATGAATGTTCCCAAATGACATGTATCGGTAGAGCCTAAGGTAGCTAACGCAAACTTTCTCTACGAAGGGAAACTCTGGAGGACTTCCAAAGAAGACATCGCACAAGGGGTTTGTGATAAATCCTCCACCACATAGTAGTTATGGGCAGCCCTTGTGCTTGCATTGTAAGAATATTTTTTTAACGCACCTTTTGGGATGCACGTCGTTGTTTCTCACAACGTAATCTCAATATGAAGAGGAAGAGGTGGGTTTTTGGCTTCTTTACCCTTCTCAGAGGGGCCTGGATTTCCATAATCATGTACTCTATTCGTTATATAGGCATCACCTTTCATCATATACACATTTGTGGATGAAGGATTACTTGAAGATGGAGGGGGTCCTTGACTGCCCCCTTCCACGCTCGAGGAGGCTTGAGTTAGATTTTTCCCGTGTGGGAACAGGTTCGTTAACATGGCAGGTTGTTGTTGTGATAATAACTTCTGGGCCTCCGCAAGTTGAGGGAACTGATGGGTCAGGTGGTCTTTCTTGAAAATATTACAAGGATACTTTGACTTCTTCTTTTCAGTGTCGCCCCTGCCATGATTATCGGTGGGTTTGTTATACCCCTTACCCTTTTTTTGTTGTTTCTTCTTTCGGTCAGGCTGTTGGGTGGTGTTTGGGTTTGTCATTTTCACACTATGTACATCTGACTTTTGGGTAGGGGGATAAGTCGAACCAGTGGTTTGGATGGATGTTGTCTTTTGTATCGACAATTATTGCAATTGATTTGACAATGGATCAGTGGGCTTTGTTTGTTTTGAACCAATAATGCCATTAGCATGTGGTCTAGACCTTTACCTGGTTTTGTCAAGGATTGACCTCAGTGCATATGGAAAAATCTCGTAGAGTAAACTAGACTGAGAGTAAATTAGCTCTAGTTGTTACGCTCTAATTATTGTTTCTTCCTAGGAAAACACTTCAGATGTTGCAACGTCTTTAGATAACTTGGGTAACAAAGACTTAAGGAACCACTCTAGCAGGAATTATGGTGGGACTGGCACTTTTATTAAACTCTTATGGCATCTCCATTATCGGATATGATCAGAGATATGGTCCTCTTTTGTCTGCTCAAAATTGGCCACCAATTTAGTGTCGACGTCGTATCTCACAGGTAATTGGAAATGGTTCAAGAAAGCCATTACCAATTCATCGAAGGAAGAGTATCGTGAGCGGTCAATCTCTATGTACCATTTTCCATCACTCCCTATGAGAGTGCATTGAAACAATCACAACTGAATGGAATCGTCTCTTAACGAGTTGGAAGAGCACCATAAGTGGAAGGTAGTCACATGATCACCAGGATCTTCGTTAGGCTTGGCCTTGAACTTTGGAATGTCTGAAGGAAACTTGGTTGGCATAGGAGGCCAACTAATATCGTGACAGATGGGGTCATTTAAGAGCCTTGTCAAATATGGCAAGTGCAGGGTTTCCAGAAACGGTAGTTTGGGTTGTGGATTGTATCCAGGGAAAAAGGATCCTAGGGTTTGACTGGCACTAGGTTTCTAGGAAAAGTTAGGTTGCTGGCCAGGGCTCTGGTAATAACCATGACCGTGACCAGTGTACATATTGGGTGCTTGTTGAGACATCATCAGCTAGTTCCCATAATAATACATAAAGGGTTGAGCTTGCGTTGCATTCAAAGGATTTTGGGAGGGGTTTCCCCTTGCTGATTTGACGAGCATAGGCATTGGGCCTTGCCCAGGGTTCCACTAGGTATGGAAGGGGTTTCCCCCAATCAGAATCCTAGAAAGGGGACTAGTCCCTACCATGGATTCCAAGATCCTTGTGAGGAAGGAATTCTGAAGTGTGCCCCCTGTGTAGGAATAGTACCCTGTACAGGATGTGGTTGTCCATAATCAGGGATTGCCCCGGCCGAAATGACAGCTGATGAGAAAGCATTGTTACCAAACGCACTGAACAAAGATAAAGGTGTTGATACAACTGGTATATTATAAGGAGGGAGTGCTTGACTACCTTCTCCAAACATTTTTATGTTAGGCCCGATGGAGTGTTGAGGAACACCGTCGAGCAAGGGGGGCGAAGGGGTATATGATCCCCATCGTAAGGGAAAGCGATAAAGGGAGATGAAGTGCCCCCCATAGATCCTTGCAGAGAAGCCTTGGAATTCCCTATTCCCATACCTAAAGTTTTTAGAGTGGAGGAGGAAAGTACAATACTCATATCGAAGACTGGCATCATGTATGAGAAAGGAGATCTTGTCGTGTTCTGAGTAAACGGAGTAGTGATTTCCACCATAGATGGAATCAGACTGCTACCTGAGGTAGATGTATTCGAGACCATGGTGGCCTAGACTGATGATGGTTGGTTAGGAGGTGGAACATCCCCAGTAGTGACAGTCGTGAAGGAAATATAAGTATTCCCTGAAGAAGTGGCAGTGTTTGCTTCCATTGTTGCTGGTGACATTACCTGATGCTCGTAAGGTAGAACCTATATGATGATGGGCACCAATAGATCAATGGTGGGAGGGTTACATGGACCAAGAGCCTCTTCTCTGAGGTTGGAAATGATTGCTTCCTCCAGGATAAAAAGTTCTCCTCTCGAAGATGGGTTGGGCACAGTTTCTTGTAACCCGATTGTCTCAAAAGACCTTTACTGGTCTAATTTTCTCCTTAGCGGTGGCGGGGGAGGTTCGAGGTCAACCGGAGATAGGCCCAAAATCCTTCGCGACTAGCATAACTCCTATTGATTAATGCAAACAACCAACTCTTTAACCAAACAAAGAAGTAAAAAAAAAAATGTGTTTTTTTTTTTATTATGCTTCAAAAACAAGAAAATTTAAAACTATATGTCTTCTTCTTTTTTGAAGCAAAAAGGTGAAAAAATGATAAAAACAAGACAAGGCCAAAAAGGAATTCTGGCCAACCATATACCATGGGGAGTTACTGACAACGAAAAAGGTAGATTGGACTAACTCACTATCTCATCAAAAAACCTAACAAAGGAAGAAAACTTTTAAATGCAAAAGCAAGGTATGTTGGCACACAACCTAGAATAAAAATGCTATGACAGAGACCAAAAAGACACAATAAAAGCCTAGGAATTAAAAAAATTGTCAGGGAAGAGGATGACTGCCTCCTCAAAATTCTCTAGATAGACACGGGACTGTGACTTCATCAACCAGTGTATGCACGCGGGCTTCCCAAAGATAGGACGTGTATGCACGCATGCAGGCCCACTACAGGACATGTGTGACTATGTTTCTCCTCAAAATAAGCAAGACAATAAGCTAAGCTCAAGCAGAGAGTACTGGTATTAAAGACCAAACCCCTTAAAGGTGCAGTTTCTTACTCTAACAGAAAAAGATGTAAGGAAACTTGAGAAAATAAATCTAATTTGAGGTTATACCTAGGCTACAGACTGCAATCATAGAAACCAGAACTAGATCCAGAAAACCCCTGAGAAGGATCACTTCTGACAGGGGAGAGGATGATTGCCTCTTTTTGAAAAAAAAAATGGACTCAGACACACGACTGATCTTTCAGCAGCCAACGTATGTACGCGGGCTGTATGAAGTCAGGGTGTGTGTATACACGGGTAGACCTTCTGCAGGTCACGTATGCTTCTGTGGCTTCTCGGAAAAATAAAAAACAGTTAGGCGAAGGAAGTAGGGAGTATTGGTATGGAAGACCAGAGTCCCTACTAGCTCAGACTTTTGCAGAAACTCAAAAAAAAAGGTAGTAAAACCAATTTAAAAATACCCAACAAGTACCCCAAAAACCTTAGAGATTTCCCCAGTACAGTTTCCAATTCTATTGTGGGTGGGAAATCCCTCCTATGAACTAGAATTAAGGGTTTTATCATGCATGCAGAAATGACCTAAAGTATCCTACTTCTTACCAACATCCCAATCATAAATCCCATTATTCATATGTAAATAAAAGGTTAAAGATATCAAGTTACTATACCTTATTTTATGTGTTTGACGTCGATCCCTTTAACACTTGGTCACTCCTTGACTGCAACTCTCCTCCCAATGTTGAACTTCATTCATCAAAGACAAACAAATAAACCCACATGCATATGATCTATACACTAATGGGTTAGAGATTCTATCTTAATATAATCTAATTTAAATATTGACAATCTCATATGGAGGGATGGGAAAAGTATTTATTTTATTAATCTCACAAGAGTAACCTTACAATAGTGAGATCGACCACTGCTCCTCGAATCTGGTTCTAGGCTCCTCTTCAACTGTGCTCCAACTACTTCTATGTATGCTTCTATTCACACAATAGTTTCAAAAGGTTGTGGCAAGGGGAATGCTAAATCGGGTATAGTTTCTTTGCTATTTTGTTTCCTCCTTCCAAATGGGACCCCTGCCCCTTCTTTTATAGGCTAGAAAGGGATATGTATTTGGTCGAGTGACCGGCTATGGGCGGTCAAACGGTTTAATTAACTTACCCAAAATTGTGTGTTCCGTCTGCAACTTTCCATTTTTCATGCTTTCTAGGTATACGCGGGTTGTAGTGGGTTAGCCAGCATACACACTCGTGCAATAGTGGAGCAGGGCGCGTATGCCTTCAAAAAGGGTTTTTTTTAAGAAGTTGTTCAGTAGTGGCTTGGAAAAGAAGGAAACTGAGATGGCCTTATGCTAGGTAAGCATGTCTGGTGCAATTTAGGATTATAAAAAGGTTTTCTATGATATTTCCAGTGATCCCTCTCATTTCAGAACTCTTCTCGCATATTTTTCGTCTTGTCCCGCTCTAGTTTTTGTATATTAGTTGAGGGTTTATGGGTATACATTTGACATGCAGACTTCACATTGATTCATTTATCTTCCTCTCAACTTATAAAATTTTAGAATTGGGTGTGCTTCGACTTCGACTTCAACTTATATCATCTCATGGATCATCCAACCCCCTGATGTCGGTCTGAATTACTCATGGTCGATAGTGTTCATCATTTTTTCTCTATTAATTTATTCAAGAAGAATTCCCAAGATTCTCTATTGCCTTTGCAATTTTATTCCAAAAATTGTTCCCACTCGTCTTGTTTTTCTTTCCAATTAGAGTCTGAAGCATAAATAATTTTAGGGGCTAAATTTCTCCATTGGGCTAATTTTCCATGGTTTTTCCGAAAACAATATTCTCCAATTTCTATTTTTTCTAAAAACGATTCACCTAAATTCCATAGAATAAAATTATTTTACCTTAAAAATTGCCTAAATTTTATTGAAACTGTATAAAATCCTTAGAAATTTGAATATTTTTACAAAACTTTTGCCAAACATTTTACATTTTGCATATTAACGACTAGTAAGATTATCCTAGTTTTCTACATTTTAATATAAATTTCCATCCTTAAAATTATCCTTTGTTCGAAGGAGGATTTTTTAGAAGGGGTCGGTATTTGAAAATGTCCCCAGATCCCTGTCTAAGGGGAACTTTTGAAGTAAGGACATGACATCGGAAAGAAACCCATCATGAAGTTCTGTATAAAAATTGTTTTGATGGTTTGGACTAACTCTCTATATTCAATCACTTTCTCTTCAATATTGTCTCACACGATCTTCTCAAACCACTCATTAAGGTTTTTTCTCCCTCTTTTTATGATTTTGTGCATCAATTTCTCATTGGGAGTGAGTATGCGCATTAGATTAACTGAGATATTCATAGACTTCTTTTGGAATGGCTTCTAGGAAACATTCATGTGTCTCCTAGAATAACTGAGTGTGTTCTTCAGCTAGTCTCAATCATTTTCTCCTTACATATTTTTTATATAGTTGGTAATTTTATGCTGCCACCATTCACGAATTTCCTCTAAGGTTAACATATATGTGTCATTTTGTTATGCATGCCCGAGTTCATAAATACTGGTAACAAAACCAATGTTTTAGTCTAAGGGAAAGTATGAGAAGGTTGCTGATAGATCCTTACACAGAGAAATACACATTACAACATCATATATAGAAACATATAGACATACAGATAGACATACACAAGTAGTGGGATAACCCTCAATGCATTTTATTGTATAGTCAAAACATTATTTGTCTTTCCATTACATAATCATGTATATATATGTGTGATGTATAGTTACTAGTTAGTTACATTTCCTAATTGTTCAGTCGGTCGACTCTAATTGTCTATTTGAATGACTTTCCTAACCGACTATTGTCATTGACTTGGCTAATTGATTGGAAGGTCTAGTTGATAGAGTCGTCTAGCACTTCTCTCACATTGACACCTCATCAGGAGATAAGCTAGGAGGAAAAGTAGGAATTTAGAACACACTTAAGATAACAACTATATCCTAGTGTGTGAAATATACAAAGGTGGTATACTATGAATTCATGATTGAATATGAGTAAGAGGCTAACACACGACACAATTGATTCCAAAAATGATACCTTTATTATATCAATATCCATTTTTACTTTCCTCTTCAAGGGTGCAACCTCCAACAGAGCAGAGGTCAAGTACAAAATGATTCTCAAGACAAAATGTTTCCATGCTTTCTACTCCTATTTATACTATTTTAATATTATAGAGAACATTATAAAGGAATATCTTTATAAAAGTGCAACCTTCTATTAAGTATTATTACATTAGACATGTTCACTTTATTATATATGCCTTATATACTAATGTCATCCTTTATTACATAGAAAACATATTATTCTATCTACTTGAGCGATTAGGGAGGTTAGAACCTTAACATGACAAATATCCTTGTCCTCGAGGACTGTGATGTGGAAATTGTTGCAGAATGGCAGTCGACTCCCATGTGGCATCCTCTAGTTGTGTATCCTTCCACTAAACTAAAATTTCCTTGATTTTTCACTGACGAAGACGATGCTCACGATGGTCCTAGATTACCTGGGGTGAAACCAAATGGAACCTTCTTCATCCAATTCAGGAAGACTAGTTTGAGTCTGGCACTTGGTTCCAATCACTTCATTCAAGCAAAAAACATGAAAACAAAGATGGATATTAGAGTGACTAGGGAGAGAGAACTTGTAGGCTATAGGCTCCATGCACTTGAGAATTGTTTTCATATGTTTTGTGAGAACCTAAATGACCTAATATTGTTGAAGCATGAAGTTTAGAGAGCATAGTGGATATAAGATAATATTTTTTTCTTAAGACATGCGACCTTTATAGTGAATCTCCTCATTGTGTCAATAGTATCTTGAAGATGCACGAGGATCTTGTTGCAATTGTTGGATTAGGTGAGACAATTTGGGGTCGTGGAACCATTCTTGGCAAACTGATTCTAACCAATATGATACAATGAAGGAAAGTGAGAAGAGGGACCCATATTCTTCATATTTAAATGAAAGGGAATCAACAACCACATTTTCGTTTCCTTTATTGTAAATGACTCATAATCATAACCAAACATTTTGGTAAACCACTTTTGTTTCTCTAGGGATGAAATTTGTTGTTCCAAGAAATATTTGAATCTATGATGATTTGTTTTAATTTGGAAGTGATACCCAAGAAGTAAGGACACTAGAGATCCATTTCATGTAGAATATCCAACATTTCCTTTTCATAGGTATATTTTCCCAAGCATATCTAAGATAGTTTTTATCTAGTGAAAGCTAAAGGTCCACAATCTTCCAGGAGAACTGCCCCAATTACCTTTCCTAGAAGCATCATATTCCAGAACGAAAGTCTTGGTGATTTTGAGAAATGTCATAACAAGATTCACGCACATAGCCTCTTTCAAGGCTTGGAAGGATTGATTAGCTATTGGAATCCAACTGAAAGATTTAATTTTAAGGAGAGTCGTGAGGGGAGATGTAATTCTTTCATAATTTCGGACAAACTTGCAACATTATCCTCTTAAACCCGAGAAACCTCTTAAACCTGAGACACCTCTCAAACTTTTAATATTTTTAGGATGAGTCCAATCCTTCATAGATTCTATTTTATTAGGATCCACATGGACACCATCCTTACCAACAATACAGCCCAGGTACTCTACTTTAGAAGCTCCAAAAGAACATTTAGACTATTTGATAAAGAGATTGTGCTGAGACACTAAGTGTAATACTTGATCCACATGGTCTAGATGGGCTTGCCAATTTTTACTATAGATGAGTATATCATCAAAGAAAACTAATAAAAAATGACGGAGGAAAGGACATAAGACATGATTGATGAGACTTTGAAAGGTGGAAGGTGCATTACATAGGTCAAAGGGCATTACCAACAACTCATAATGGCCTTCATGTTGGTTTTGGAACCCGATTATCTTCTTGACTCAGAGGTCTTTGTTTTCAGCCATTTTATACCCCATCAAGACTTTACACCCTGGAAGAATATACACTCCTCCATGCGGGGGAGTGCAGAGGGGGGTTACCCCCTCTGTGGGGTCTGGGGACAAGTGAACCCCCAAAAAGTGTTTGGGGTATAAAATTTCTTGATGGGAGTTCAGGGGCGAAGCCCCTGAAGGAAAATTTTCCTTGTAAATGTATATTGTAATTTCATAGTAAATATGGACCATTCATTATAAGGTCACAGATCTGACGATAGAAGTTATGTTAGGGTTTTTTCTCCTAGAAGGAAACCCTATTTTATGAGGGAAATATATTGTGGATATGTATCATGGAGAATATTGTATTCTAAGAGAGGATACTGTGAGAGGAAGAAGAGGAAGTTACAACGGGTTTGTTGTAGGTTGTCAACCTTCATTTGTTGGATAATAATAAAGGAATGACCTGTTGGTTGTGGAGCCTGATTATCTTCCTGGTTCAGAGGTCCTTGCTTTCATTCGTTTTTATACCCCATGAAGTATTTATACCCTAGAAGTATGTACACTCTTCCACGCGGGGGAGTGTAGAGGGGGTTCGGGGGTGAAGCCCCTGAAGGAAAAATTGCCTTGTAAATGTATATTGTAATTTCATTGAAAATCTCGACCGTTCATTATAAGGTCACATATATAACGGTAGAGATTATGTTAGGTTTTTTTTCCCTAGAAGGAATCCCTCTTTTATGAGGGAAATGTATTGTGGCTATGGTTGATGGTGAATATTGTATTATGAGAGAGGAGACTGTGAGAGAAAGAAGAGGAAGTTACAACAGGTTTTGTTGTAGGTTGTATCCCTTCATTTGCTAGATAATAATAAAGGAAGGACCTAGCAATTTCTTTGGTGGATGTAGCCCACACTGGGTGAACCACGTAAATATGTGTCTCTCTTGTATTGTGTATCTTCTGTGTTTTGTTTCTGCATTTGTTTTATTTTATTGCTCCGTGGTCCTGTTTTTCTAACATGGCCTAGAAATTTCTATGGTGGACGTAGCCCACACTGGGTGAACCATGTATATCTGTGTCTCTATTGTATTGTGTATCTTTTTTTGGCATATTTACAGGAAGAGTGTGCTTGTAATTGATGGCAAGAATAGAAGGTGGAGTAGAAGGCGAGAAAGTTCAGGAGGAAGAACGACAATAGTTGTTGGATCACCGATCTTGAATACCCAACAACCATTGGATCATTCTAAGTGGAAGGAAAGGATAAGATAGAAGAGTAGCACCATAGATAGATCGGTCCATTGATCTAATAACATGATCGACGAACAACATTTGGTTCAAGTCAAAATTTGCAAGGAGGTTATTGTTCGGGGAATATCACTTCGAATGAATTGGCAACTTGAAATTTGAAATACCTGAAGCTTGAAACCCGAAATAAATAAGGACCATTGGATTTGGAGAAAATGAGATGATCGTTAGATCAACGTCCAGTGATCATAGGAAGTGCAGAGGAGAAGTACAGATCTGATCCGTTGGATTTGAGCATCGAGGATCAACAGTCATTGGATCCATAGATAAATGAACAAAGGTTAAGCCTTGGGATGAGTGTAGGAGAGAGAACTTGTCAAAGTCTTGAAGTCCCGGAGTAAGAAGAGACCATCCATGATCAAGACTGATAGGTGGCACACGATCCAAAACTTCAGAGATAATCACTTCGGGAGTTTGTGGTTGGGAAGGAAATGAAATGTCGCAAAGTCCCGAAGGATGAAGGTCCAAAGTCGCTCTCAGCCGTCGATCTAAGATACATTTCAAGAGTTAGGAAAACCATTAGATCCATGAGAATAACATGTGCCACATGAGGAGATCCACATCAGTAAGACTAAGTCAACAAGGACACATGGATCAATCAGATAATGAAAAGTGTCAAGTTGAATTGACATTTCAGGTACGTGCAAATCATGAATCTGAGTGACAAGAGACAGCTACTCAACTTGTGACATGTCATCAAGTGACGTAAGTAAGATACATCAATGCGTGAGTTTTACTTCAGGAGTTTTACCACCATTGATTATACAAAAGTCCTGAAGTCCCGAACATCGAAGACCTGAAGAAGACCTTGAATGTTTATCGCTGGGAGGGGTACGTGTCAAAATATTATGCATTCGGGTGGAAATACTACGGGAAAACATGAAGGAGAAAGGTTTGAAATTGTTGAATTACAAACAATAGAAGTAACTGGGAGCCATCGATAAATGAGCGGACAGGTGTCACTAGATTGAAAGCTCCCGATAAAATTCTCAGAGGGAAGCCAAGCGAGGAGAAACTAAAATATCATAATTATGAAGGGAGAAGTCCCAGAGCAGAGGATATTCTTTGGATTAAAGAGGAAAAATGTCAGCAGATATTATATTTTGGAAGATATCCAGTCAGAAGAAATGAGAAGTTGATATTTGAAATCTCTGAAGTCTGGAGACCTGAAGGAGATCTCGACCATTAATCCAAGAGGGACAGGCGTCAGTGGATTGTTAACTCCAGAAGATTGACATATGGAGGAAATAAGAGTTTTAGAATTGAAAGTCCCAAAGGCCAGAGTCGTGCAGAATATCGTGATCATAGCTTCAGGGAGATAGGTGTCAATAGATCTTCCACTCCATAATATTTTCATATGGGAAAAGCGAGATTTGAGAGTTCAAACTCCCGAATACTGGAAGGTCGGAATCAATCACAGTCGTTGATCTAGAAAGGTTAGATCTGATCTGCAGAACTTGAGAGAACATATCTGAACCATCAATTCAGGATCACCGCCAAGATCATGAGATTGACAATCCCATCGCATTGTGGGGATTGAAGGTGCATGAACTTTAATAAGTTAAGGGTGGGCTGAAATCAAAGCCATGGTTTTGGAGAAAGGACATGTGGAGGCTCAAGGTAAATTGCAGGATGAAAAGTAGTTTGAGTTCAAACCACCTTTGGATGTGCCCATAATCATGTGGTCACATTAGATCATCACCCAAGGTCATATCGAGAACAGAGCTAGTGTTCGTGATGCGTTAGTTTAGAGTTCTAGAGTTTGGAGGTCAGGAGATTCAGGGTTGGCTCACATCCAAATACCTGAAACACGAAGTCCCAAAGTGCTTGACCCTAATTCATAGCCAGCGGTCATGTGGAGAGAGAATAGAGGAAGGAGCTAGCATCACTAAGATCCACTTCGAAGATTGGAAGTTGGGAGAATCGAGATGTCTCATGCTAATATTGCCAAAGTCATGAGTCATGAAGCACCTTCTTGATAGGAGTATGGTCACCGTTGTTGGTCATGTGAAGGAAGGGGCTTAGAATCCAAAGAAGCCAAAACGACTGTTTGTAAATGCCAGAGAAGAAGAAGAGTTGTGACTACCAAAGAAGCCAAAGAATCTCAGAATAATAGTCACTGATGATGAAAAAATTCAGCATAATCTCCAGAGAAGATGAAGAGTTGCTATGATGATATGGAATAGGACTGGGCATGAGAAAGACATGCAGAATAGAGTGGACATTGTTATTTTTCAATAGTTATGCATGTGAGTAGAAGCAGACGGAATACATGACCTGAAGTTGAGATCAAAGTGACGCAACCTTCCCCTCAGCGAGCAGCCGCTCCCACCAGGACCTTCTTCAAATCACGGGCTCGAAGAGTCTGAGCTCTTCCAACTCCCCTCGGGAGTCACAAGTCACCCACAATAATCCCTCGACAATCTCCCTCTTTGGAAATCGCGATATCGCGACTCGGGAGTTCGCGTTTCACGCGAACACAATTCTCATACAAAGCAAAACCCCGATCCCCGATGGTCAACGGGTCAACACTTCCCTTTATCGGAGATTTCCCTATCGGGGAATCAACACATGAAATGTCGTGATTCACTTTCACTATGAATCCCCGAGCCCCTAACTTTGATATGCTTCCACCTGTACTCCACTAGCGGTCTCGGTCCCACACGCCACATTACTTCGGGATTTCGCGGATCGCGAATCCGCGATGCAAATTTCCCTGTGGTCGAAAATCCCGAAACGCCGAATCCCGAGTACCCAAACCCCGACTCCAAGGGATCCCTTGACGTGTGTCCCACAAGTCAACGGTTGGGATTATATCGCGGACTCACAGGTCGCGATTTCACCGATCGCAGATCCTTTGCATCACAAAACTCTTAACCCCGGTCTTCCGATGCCACTTG
>SNQJ01S0150985.1:3202-23155 GCA_010110895.2 Picea sitchensis
CTCATACTATAGTGAATGTCTTAAGTTTGTCTCAAATCAAGCCAAGGTATGGAACTATTTGAAAAGGTTGATTATGTAGCTCATTATAATTATCAAGATTCTAACGGGGGCCCCTTTAAATTTTGTAAAACAATTAGGGGGAGTTGTTGGGGCCCAACACATTCCTCTCAGACTTAGACCACACTGCTCAAAACTCTCAGCAGTGGGTCACCCCCCAGATGGGGCTAAACTCCACCCAGGTAAAGGAATTCCTAACCAGGTTTATGTATCTCAGAGAACAAGAAAACTTAGTCACAGGTGCCAACTCGAACTAACATCCTATAGTCCCTCATTCCTCACATTCCTGTCTCACCCAAGAAGTGTGCCTCTTCTCTTCTCAACAGTACCTTGGATACTCCACTTCCTTTATGGGCTTCAATAACAGGCCGAACATGGAGTCTTAGAGCTCTGTAGTTGGAGTTTGGCACCTTCGGGAAATCAATTGCCAACAATTCTCTCACCTAGAGAGAATTGCTCATGGGTCTGACAACCCTCCTCTTCAATATCCCTATAGACTTGACAGCCCTCATCTTCAATATCCCCACGGTCCTGACAACCTGCTTCTTCAATCCAACTCCTAAGATAACCAGGCATAGGTACAGGTACAGTGACATGAAGGTATGAAGGAAAAATAAGTAAGTGAGTGAATGATGGTGGAATGATGGGAAAATGAACTAAGTCAAAACTATATGTATGCATGTTCCCAACTTGACACTTGTCATGTTAAGAACTACTTTGGCCCACTTGTCCCCATCCTTAGAACTTAGGATAAGATAATTATCCATACTTTATACTTTAAGGAATATTAATATAATAATTTTTTTTGGCTTAAGATCCCTAGCTTAGCCCCTTTTCCTTAAAAAATTTCCCCCTTTCCCTATCTAGTAGAGTTTATCCCCCCATATTGTTTTACATGGTTGGTATGCCGCAATGATGTGTTTTTCATTAATATTTGTGTGTGATTTAAATTTATAATACAAACATACTGTCATTTTTGTATCCAAGCTCACAAGCCTCAACAACATGAACATATACACAAAGGCTCTCTGGCCTCAAGATCGTGCACTCAATTTGTTGCGTGCAGTATCCTAGGATGTGCACACTTCTTCTTTTAGTGTGCAACACATATGCATGTTATATTATGGAAGGAAATTATAAACTAATTCTAAGACTTGGTAAGAACATCTCACCATATTATATACATATGTACATTTATATTTACATTTACAGTTGGGGTTCAGCCTAGGGGTATTACATTCCCCTCCCATTTATTTATGCACTTTCCTCACTGCAATATATACACGTATACAACCAAAAATTTAAAAAATATTCAAAAATATGTGGGTATCCTTCCCGCATATCATCCTCGTGCTCCCAAGTTGCATCTTCAGGACCATACCAGGTCCATTGGACCTTTACTAGCTCTATGGATCGATTTTGAAGTTGTTTGATCTTTCAGTACAATATGCACACTGGATGCACTTGAAAGGTGCCTCCTTGCTCCCCCTGAATCACATTCCAATCAATGACATGGTTAGCATCAAGTATATACTTTTTGAGGAAGCATACATGGAATACATTATGAATATACATTAATGTAGGCAAGGCAAACATGTATGCTACAGGCCCAATCCTCTCTAGTATTTCAAATGGCCCACAATAACAAGCTGCCAACTTTGAACAATTTCCCAACTTTAGGAAACTTATGTTGGCATTTAATTTCAAGAACACATGGTCACCCACTTTAAATTCCCTGTGGGTTTTTCCCTTATCATCATATCTTTTCTTCCTATCTTGGGAAGCCTTTAAATTATGTTTTATTTTCAAATTCTCTTCCATTTCCCTGAGTAATTCTGGCCCAACCACTGCTTTATCTACTGGGTTGTCCCATCTTACCGTTGTATTGCACCTTCTACCATAAAATTCTTCAAATGGGCTCATCTTTAGAGATGCTTGGTACCCATTGTTATAAGCAAACTCTACTAATTGTAGGTAGTCTTCCCATTTTGATGGTTTATCCATCACATACATCCTCAACATATCCTCAATCACTTGATTCACCCTCTCTGCTTTCCCATCTAAATCTAGATGATAAGTTGGGATAAAATTCAAATTTGTTCCAAATCCCTTAAATAATCCTTTCCAAAATTTCGATGTAAATTTTGGATCTCTGTCAGACATAATTGTCTTGGGTATACCATATAGTCGAGAAATTTCTCTCATATAAATATCAACAAGGTTGGATTCCTTATGAGTGAGATTTACTGGAATAAAATGGGCATATTTAGTAAGTTTATCCACCACTACCATGATAGAATCATGCTACTTGTTTTTTCTGGGCAGTTTGGTGATGAAATCCATTGTTAAAACTACCCATTTCTACTCAAGGATGGAAAATGGTTGTATCAAACCAGTTGTGTTTCTATGCTCAAACTTGACCTTTTGACACTCCAAACATTTGGCAATAAAATAAACAACTTCTTTCTTCATGCCTGGCCAATAATATTGGCTCTTAACAGCTGCAATAGTTTAATGATAACTTGGGTTCCCATCATAAGGTACATTATGCATTTCTCTCAATATCGGATTTATCAATTCCTGGGAATTAGGCACATAAATTGTTCCCCTGTACCTGATAATTTCATGATTTTCTAGCTTATAGTATTCATTCCATCATCATGCACTCACTCATTCAGCTATCCTATGTACCTTCATGTTACTGTCAATGTACCTGTACCCATACCTATACATGTACCCATACCATTACCTATACCCATACATATACCTATACTTGGTTAGCTTAGGATTTGGACTGAAGAAGTGAGTTGTCATGCCCATGGGATATTGAAGAGGTGGTTTGTCAAGCCCATGAGAAATTATCTCTAGCTGAGGCAATTGTTGGGAATTGATTTCTCGAAGGTGCCAAACTGTAGTTACGAGGATCTGAGACTTCCTATTCGGCCTGTTGTTGAAGCCCCAGAAAGGAAGTGGGGAAACCGAGGGAATATTGAGAAGAGAAGGGGAAAAATTCATGGGGTGGGACATGCATGTTGGGAATGAGGGATTGTAGGCTATTAGTTCGAGTTGGCACCTGTGACGAAGTTTTTCCTATTGTTTGAGATACATCATCCTGGTTGGGAATTCCTTTACCTGGGTGGAGTTTAGTCCCAGCTCGGGGGTGAACCAATACTGAGAGTTTGAGCAGTGGGGTTTAATTCTGGGAGGAACGTGGAAGGTCTTCAGGCAGTTGGTGATATTTTTATTAAGATAAGTGTTGCCTGTGTATTTTTTTTATTATTTTGCATGAATCCGTGTATTTTCAGAGTATTTGTATGTTTTAATGTGGTATCAAAGTTCAAATTTTTGGTTGGCATAGCCTAGTTGGTTTTTGGGGATGCTACAATTTGATACCATATTGTAGCATCCCAAGCAACCAACTGGGCTATGCCAACCAAAAATTTGAACTTTGATACCAAATTAAAACATACAAATACACAGATTCATACATAATAATAATAGAAATACACATGTCGCATACACAGGAAAAACCCATAAAAAAATGCATAAATAACAATGAAACACATAATTTAACACACAATTGACACTTATCTTTGATAAAAAGTTCACCAATTGCATGTAGACCTTCCATGTTCCTCCCAGCCATAAACCACACTGCTCATAATCTCAGTTACGGGTCACCCTCGAGCTGGGGATAAACTCTAACAGGGCTAAGGGAATACCGAGCCAGTCTAAGGTCTGATAAGAAACATAATTTCTAAGTCCAAGGTGTGCAACTACTGCAACTAGCCTACAGTCTCTCATTCCCCACATGCATGTCCCACCCCAAGAAGTGTGCCCCTTCTCTGCTCAATAGTCCCTTGGCTGCCCCACTTCCCTTCTAGGGCTTCAGCAACAAGCCAGACATGAAGTCTTAGAGCCCTGTATCTATTTCCCAATGCATCGGGGAACAATTGAGAGTAGTTTCTCACCTAGAGAAACTACTCATGGGCCTAAAAACCTGCTTCTTCAACACAAAAAATATCTCACCTGGAGAGAAATTCCTATGGGCCTTACAACCCACTTCTTCAACCACGGACCTGACAACCCATATCTTCAACCATGGGCCTAAAAACCTACCTCTTCAACCTACAGAAAAACCCAGGTACCAATACAAATGGTAGCATGGATGGGTGAATGGTAAGAATGGTGATGAATGAATGATCCAACAATGATGGAAAACACATTAAATCTCCCTATTATATATATATATATATATATATATATATATATATATATATATATATATATGCATGTTCCTTTTATGACACATGGAACCAAAGGGACTCCTTTGTCCCCCCTTTCGAAACTTTGGATATATAAAGTTATATCTATACAAGGGACTCCTTTGTCCCCCCTTTCGAAACTTTGGATATATAAAGTTATATCTATACTTTAAACTTTTAGGAATATTAATATAATATTCCATTGGGATTAAGCCCCCTAGCTTAGCCCTTCTTCCTATACTCTTAGTCCCTTACCCTTTCTAGTGGAGTTTATCCCCCCATCTCTTTTTTTTGGTCGGTATGCAATAGTGGTGTACTTTATTAATAATATGACTATGAAATACAATTACAATATAGGCATGTTGTCCTTTAGCATCTAGGCTCTCTGGCCTAATAATCATATAAGCATAGATGATTTTAGGAGCAAAATTTCGCAGACGGGCGAAATTTGAGGGTTCCAATTTTTGAAGGGGAAATTTTTCATTCACTGAGTGTTTAAAAAAATTAGAATATTTAGCCCATATAATAAAATAAAAGATAGATATGGAAACTAATTCTTCCCCTAAAAAGCAGTAAGAAAATCTGTGGAAAGAGAGTTCGCCCTTCCAATTTCATGAACAAATTGTCAATTCGCCCCGTTTCTTTTATAATTTAGATTTTTTGTAAATGCATCGCCCATATTTTCTAAACCAAGGCATGTTTGGAGTTACTTCACCTTCATATCCTCTAAAATGAAGCTTTTTGACACCAATTTTTCCCACAAATTTCGTAGTTTTTTTAGAGGGAACATTTTTTCCCAATTCCCATCGATTTTGGGTTCCCCAACTTCTCCTTCATTTCCAATTTTGTTCCATAATCTATGGGCCATGTATTTCCTTCTATTTTTTATGGGAACATTCAATGAGTGTTGAGGCTTTATAAATTATGGAGAAGAGGCTTGAGGACGGTTCAACAATGCATGATCTCAATTTTCAAATTTGATTCTACACTCATTACTCAACTTTCGTCGAATCCCTGATCAAGACTTTCATTGAATCCCTGATCAAGACTGTAGAGGGACAAAAGCACACACGATTTTGTAGCTGTTAGATTCTTACAGAATTTTGAAGGACATTTGTGAGCTATTCTTGACTCCTAAGTTCACATTTCTTGTTACTTAGATATGCTCGATCTTTGTCGTGTTCTTCAAATCAGTCACAGGATACCAGGTAAAAACACCTCTCTAAGTGGGTCATCAACTCATCCCAAAATAACTTCAATCTCGAAATTATTTTATTTTATTCACATTTCGAACAAATTCCTTTGTTAGAAAATCTGAGCTACTATCTACTTTTCAACAATTGAGAATTAGTCTTTAATAATATGAGACTTATTAATATTTATTTGTTTTGGCCTTTTGCTTAAGACTCTAAGATACTAGATTTTAAAAAAATTTAGAACATGGTATCATACGGTATGGTAATTTAATAGTCCACAAAAGAGGCTCATTGCATGCATGGGATTGATAGCCTTGATTTCTGTTTTTATTTCAATGCTTGCATTTTGTTGGTTCTACATGCAGTCCTTATCTTATCTTGGGTTCAACAATGCGACCTCAAACCCGATGGAAACCAAACCCCATTGGGACCACTTCAACCAAACATAATATGATACTTAAAATTGTTTCATGTCTTGGTTTTGTTTTTCTCAGAAATCTAAATCATTGCTTAGGATCAAAACTCAGAACCTAAGGGTACAAGGGGCCAAAACTCAGAAACTAAGGGTAGATCAAGCAAGTTGGTTGCATTACTCAGAGCATGTTGGATGGAATAAAGGAAGTTCCTTGACAATTTTCAAGAAATATACTTGACAAATATTCAATCCAATATTCTATTTATATTGGCCATAGAAAGATATTTTAATTAGCTTGTTCATCCTCTCTGTAATCCTAACACTTTGTTAGTTGTCTAAAGTTGCCAGTTCCTAAAACCATTAGTTTAAATAGGCCTGCATAAAACACCAGTACAGTGTTAGACGATAAATTGTCTTGCAAAGGTACTTTTAAGGGAGATGAATCAAAGGAGGTCCAAGTTTTAAACATATATTCAAAGGGTGTTCTAGAATCCTTGGAGGGTCACAAGGAAAATGCATTGATTTGCAAATTTAATAGACTCTAGACAGCCTTAGAGGAGCTTTTATTTTCCCATTGAAGAAGCCAATTACAGTTTTGCTTGGTTTAATTGTTGTGTTCTAACACTTAAGTTCATACATAATGCTTTTTATGACATTATCCATGTGTGACTTGTGTTTGCCAACAATTTTATTTTTATGTACAAAGATACAATGAAGTGGATAAGGAAGTAAATGATCACTTGACTAGATGATGTTACATGTAGCACCCATTGAGGCCAAGTGATATCATGACATAAACAATTAACAATGTTTCAAGAGATGGAACACTAAATACAATAAGACAATTTACATGGTTGCAGTTGTGAAATTCAGTAAAGTCACAAAGGTGTCACAATAGGCCCCAACCAAATCACTATCGTATAACAATGGCAGTGATGACCCATAAGGAGCACCCATTACACAAGGTGGTGCACAGAGTATAGTTCATAATTGTTACAATAAAGCATGTTACACAAGGTAGTTCTAGAAGTGTAGTCCATCATTATTACAATACAATGTATCTACATTGTTCTAAGACCACTCACCTTGATGCTCCCATATAATTTTAGCATTAGATAAAATATAGGGAACTAGGACAAGAGTCTAACCTTCATATGGAATACGAACAATGTTTGTGCTAGCAAGCATGTATATGATCCCAACAAAATTTTGAAATCTTTCTTCCATGGGACTGGTGGATTGATTAGCTAGTTTGCATGCCAAACTAGTTTATAAAGTGTTTAATAGAAATTCTAAATAATAATAGATGCTAACACAGCAATGGGAAGTGATTCCCAATTTTCTTAGGAGAAAATATAAGCCTCTAACGTAATGCTCGAAGGCTAGTAAAACAATAAAAATCCATAATAGTAAGAACCACATTGGTGCAATCCTAGTTTTCAGCTACAAGCCATAATTTTCCCTTGCCACTTACAACTTCAAGCCTCTAAACATTTCAAATAATTCTAGATTCATCTTTTACTCCCAAGATCAGACTTTATGCATTGCATAGGTTCATGGAAGATTAATATCATTAGTGATAAAAAAAATTGATAGAGGAAGAATCTCAGTTTCTCAGTGTAGGTCTTTGAGTATGAACCTATAACTTAGACCCTAAAGGTTGATGGTGGCCTTAATATTATTATTGTTCCAAATTTCACATGTGCACTATGGAAACCCAGATTTCAAGGAGGTGTTGGGCCTGTCTATCTCCCAAGAGGCTCAAATTCTCTGCACCCCCCAATCTATCTAGGCTCCACTTTCCCTAGTAACTGAGCTTCCTTAGACAATGTAAAAGATCTTCCCAAGCAACTCCTTCCTGGACCATTCAACAAGAGAAAAATACAATAGACTCCTGGAGAAAATCATCAATGCTACAAATAGGGACAACATAACTTTTGTGTAAATACGAATCTGTGGGATGCATTTTCTTAATTGAGCTTTTCTCTTAGTTCAACCTGGTCTAGATAACAAATATCTAGTTATGTGCATGCCATTTCGGCACTCTGAATAAAATAAGAACTAATACAAAATACAAAATTCAGTAACTCTTTCTGCATCATAGTTTGAAAGCCTTCCACAGATGTCTGTTCACTCTAAAGGAGATTGCAACTCTCTCAAAGGAACAAGACTTATGGACTTGACAGATGAGCCTTCTTGGTCTGTGCAAGAGATTCATTATATCAGCTCCATCCCATACCTTTAAACAAATGAATAAGATGATGACTTGGTCCCATAAGAAGAATGGGAATAAAATATTCAATGCTAGGAGTAATGACAGTGAAAATTCTATAGTCCATCATTGTTAGAAGTGTAGTCCATCATTGTTACAATACAATGTATCTACATTGTTCTAAGACTAGCCACCTTGATGCTCCCATATAATTTTAGCATTATATACAATATAAGGAACTATGACAAGAGTCTAACCTTCATATGGCATAAAAACAGTGTTTGTTCTAGCAAGCATGTATATGATCCCAACAAAATTTTGAAATCTTTGTTCCATAGGACTAGTGGATTGATTAGCTAGTTTGCATCCCAAACTAGTTTATAAAGTGTTTAATAGAAATTCTAAATAATAATAGATGCTAACACAACAATGGGAAGTGATTCCCAATCTTCTTAAGAGACTCTAACATAATGCTCGAAGGCTAGTAAAATAGTAAAAATCCATAATAGTAAGAACCAGATTGGTGCAGTCCTAATTTTCAGCTACAAGCCATAATTTTCCCTTGCCACTTACAGCTTCAAGCTTCTGAACATTTCAAATAATTCTAGATTCATATTTTACTCCCAAGATCAGACTTTATTCATTGCATAGGTTCATGGAAGCTTAATATCATTAGTGATAAAAAATTTGATAGAGGAAGAATCTTAGTTTCTTAGTGTAGGTCTTTGAGTATGAACCTATAACTTAGACCCTGAAGGTTGATGGTGGCCTTAATATTATTATTGTTACAAATTTCACATGTGCACTATGGAAACCCAGATTTCAAGGAGTTGTTGGGCCTGTCTGTCTCCCAAGAGGCTCAAATTCTCTGCACCCCCCAATCTATCTAGGCTCCACTTGCCCTGGTAGTTAAGCCTCCTTAGACTGTGTAAAATATATTCCCAAGCAAATCCTTCCTGGACCATTCAGCAAGTGAAGAAGACAACACACTCCTAGAGAAAATCATCAATGTTGGAAGTAGGGACAACATAACTTTTGTGTAAATAAGAAGTTGTGGGTTGCGTTTTCTGAATTGATATTTGCTCTTAGTTCAGCCTTGTCTAGATAACAAATATCTAGTTTTGTGCATGCCATTTTGGCACTCTGAATAAAATAATAACTAATACAAAATACAAAATCCAGTAACTCTTTCTTCTTCATAGTTTGAAATCCTTCCACAAAAGTCTGTTCAGTCTAAAGGAGGTTGCAACTCTCTCAAAGGAACAAGACTTCTGGACTTGGCAGATGAGCCTTATTGGTCTGTGCAAGAGATTCATTATATCAGCTCCATCCCAGACCTTTCAACAAATGAAGAAGACGATGACTTGGTCCCATAAGAAGAATGGGAATAAAATATTCAATTCTAGGAGTAATGGCAGTGAAAATTATGTAGTCCATCATTGTTAAAAGTGTAGTCCATCATTGTTACAATACAATGTATTTACATTGTTCTAAGACCACCCACATTAATGCTCCCATATAATTTTAGCATTAGATACAATACAAGGAACTGGGACAAGAGTCTAACCTTCATATGGAATAAAAACAGTGTTTGTGCTAGCAAGCATGTAAATGATTCCAACAAAATTTTGAAATCTTTGTTCCATGGGACTGGTGGATTGATTAGCTAGTTTGCATCCCAAACTAGTTTATAAAGTGTTTAATAGAAATTCTAAATAATAATAGATTCTAACACAGCAATGGGAAGTGATTCCCAAGTTTCTTAGGAGAAAATCTAAGCCTCTAACATAATGCTCGAAGTCTAGTAAAACAGTAAAAATCCATAATAGTAAGAACCACACTGGTGCAATCCTAATTTTCAGCTACAAGCCATAATTTTCCCTTGCCACTTACAACTTCAAGCCTCTGAACATTTCAAATAATTCCGTATTCATCTTTTACTCCCAAGATCAGACATTATTCATTGCATAGGTTCATGGAAGCTTAATATCATTAGTGATAAAAAATTTGATAGTGGAAGAATCTCAGTTTCTCAGTGTAGGTCTTTGAGTATGAACCTATAACTTAGACCCTGAAGGCTAATGGTGGCCTTAATATTATTATTGTTACAAATTGCACATGTGCACTATGGAAACTGAGATTTCAAGGAGGTGTTGGGCTTGTCTTTCTCCCAAGAGGCTCAAATTATCTGCACCCCCCAATCTATCTAGGCTCCACTTGCCCTAGTAGCTGAGCCTCCTTGGACTGTGTAAAATATCTTCCCAAGAAACTCCTTCCTTGACCATTAATAAAGAAAAGAAGACAACACACTCCTGGAGAAAATCATCAATGCTGGAAGTAGGGATAGCATAACTTTTGTGTAAATATGAAGCTGTGGGATATGTTTTCTGAATTGAGTTTTTCTCTTAGTTCATCCTTGTCTAAATAACAAATATCTAGTTATGTGCATGCCATTTAGGCAGTCTGAATAAAATAAGAAATAATACAAAATACAAAATCCAATAACACTTTATGCATCATACATTGAAAGCCTTCCACAGAAGTCTGGTCAGTCTAAAGGAGGTTGCAACTCTCTCAAAGGTACAAGACTTCTGGACTTGGAAGATGATCCTTCTTGGTCTGTGCAAGAGATTTGTTCTATCATCTCCATCCCAGACCTTTCAACAAATAAACAAGACAATGACTTGGTCCCATAAGAATAATGGGAACAAAATATTCAATGCTAGGAGTAATGACAATGAAAATTATGTAGTCCATCATTGTTAGAAGTGTAGTCCATCATTGTTACAATACAATGTATCTACATTGTTCTAAGACCATCCACCTTGATGCTCCCATATAATTTTAGCATTAGATACAATACAAGGAACTGGGATAAGAGTCTAACCTTCATATGGAATAAAAATAGTGCTTGTGCTAGCAAGCATGTATATGATCCCAACAAAATTTTGAAATCTTTGTTCCATGGGACTGGTGGATTGATTAGCTAGTTTGCATCCCAGACTAGTTTATAAAGTGTTTAATAGAAATTCTAAATAATAATAGATGCTAACACAGCAATGGGAAGTGATTCCCAAGTTTCTTAGGAGAAAATCTAAGCCTCTAACATAATGCTCGAAGGCTAGTAAAACAGTAAAAATCCATAATAGTAAGAACCACACTGGTGCGAATGATTCCTATATGGATCATTAAGTTCTTCGGGCAAAACCCTAACGTTCTGCAACACTTCCCCTACACACCTGCCGCATGATCTAAACTCTCTTCCACAGAACCTCCCATTTGCTACGATCTGTAATAGGCAGACCCCGAGACTGATCAGTCAAAATGAGCCCGGTGGAGGGGGGGCATCCCCCCTCGTACAACAACGTAACTGCCAATGACAGGGCGGGCGCAAGAGTGAAGCATCATTCCTTCGAGCCACTATCATAGCTACGAGACCAAATCCTATCCAGAGAACAAGGGATGCGGAAAGAGATGGATATGGATGTAGGTATGTCCCATCCAAAATCACCCCGAGGCTGGGAGAAGGGAAAATGCATCCCGCAATTGGAGAAAACCCCAAGATATCTCATCAGCTCCACAAGGGTGGATGAACACACCCAGTTCATGCATGAGCATGCCCTCATCGGAAATTTCCTAGGACTATGTCCATCTGAACATGACCTAACCTGCTGGATCAAGCACTGGTGGAACCCTAAAGGAGATTATGAAATCTAGCTAAGTTCCAAAGTTTTTTTCAGAAGCATCCTGTACAACCTAGAGGATAAGGACAAATTTTTTGAAAATGGACCATACTTCTACAACTCGGTTGGGATTTTCCTATGCTTTTGGACGGACAGATTCATTCCGAACAAGGAATATTTTACAATGGCCCCAGTCTGGATCCGACTCTATTCTTTTCCCCAGGATTTTTGGCTAGAGGAAATCCTCATGGGAATAGGAAACATAATAGGGCATTATGTCAAATCTTCAGAGGCCACGAGGCAAAGAAAATACACCTCATACATCTGAATATGTGTATACATGAACATCTCCCACGCTCTTCCAGGATCTGTTACTCTGGAATATCAAGACGAAGACTGGCAACAGACGCTGGATTACGAACACATTCCTTTCCGTTGCAGGAAGTGTCATGAACATGGACACCTTTTTAGGGATTTTCTGCTAAATATCCAAGAAACCAAAGCAAGCGAGATCAAGCAGAAAGATGGATTCACTACGGTCACAAGCAATAAGAGAAACCCTCCAAGAAACAACAGGTGGACCCCAAGACCACTGTCCTGACCAAAAACTCATATGAGATCCTAAACCAACTACCGAAAGATGAAGAAATTCAATACCCACACACAGCTAAACAATGGGCAAAAGGAAAGAACCAGGCTACACCTTCATTGATCTAATCCAACGAGGCCAGGCTAGAAGAACACGATTCCATGGACACAGAAATCCACATGCAGTTGGAATACCATGACCTGGCAGGCATAGATCTGGAAAAACTAGAAGAAGCTCTAAATCAAAAGGATCTACAAGCCCTCCCTGAAGAGAAGCTCTGCAAAGTTCATAAAAAAAAATTGGACTCCACGGCTGGCTCGACAACTAGGTTGGGTATAGCCACAGATCCCAACTCACACTCAAAGAAGATACCTTGAGAAAACAAAAGAAGATGATGAAAGTCGGCCCATCAGCTTATCAAGGAGGCAGGAAGTCTCATGCTCAATTATGGGCAGATCCAAAAGCTCTCGGAGGGATACCTCCACCCAACCCAACAAACCTCATGATGAAGATCATCACCTGGAACATTAGGGGAGTTAATGGTAGATCCAAACAACAGATCCTACGAGACTCGATCAGAGCAGAAAAACCAAACATCCTTCTAATCCAGGAGACAAAATGTGTAGAACTGGAAGTTGAAATCATATTCCAAAGAACCTGGCGTGGATGTGGATCCATACACACTGACTCCACTGGAGCATCGAGAGAATTAGCCATATTATGGAACCCCAATACTATTACCCTAAGAGAACCCTTCTATACCTTGGGAACGCTTACCATCCACTTCATGATCACAAGGTCAGCTCAGGAAGGCTACATCACAAATGTCTATGGGCCTCAGAGTCATCAAGACAAGGATAGTCTCATGATGCGAATAGCTCATATCAAAACCTTGTTGTGTATGCCCAACTGGATCCTAGGCGGTGACTTCAATATGATCCTGACGCTAGAGGAGAAGAAAGGTGGAACCAAGCGACTGGAGCCTGAAAGTGGTAAGTTCAAAACCCTCATAGACTCACTAAATCTAATAGACATAGAGAATTGCAACGAAACTTTCACCTGGTCCAACCGTAGATCGGGGCACCAACAAGTGGCTTGCCATCTATATCTCTTCCTCATAGCGGAAGAATTACTCGTATAGGATCTGAGCATGGAGAGCCTCATTCTCCCAAGAGCAGGCTCAAATCATTGGCCGTTCACCTTTTGCCTAGAAACAAGGACCATGCCACAGCACAAACCCTTTCTCTTTGAGAAATTCTGGCTATCACACCTCGATTTCCATCATCTCGCAAAGTCTTGGTGGGCCCAAGAGGAAATAGACCATGGTACCTGCATGTACAAATTCCAACAGTGTCTTTAAAACTTCAAAAACTCGCTAAAGCTATGGAACAAGAAAACTTTTGGAAACATATTTCAAAACATGCAGGTTATTGAAAATACGCTAGTCAAACTGTAGGAAATCTTCATTTCAGGGACCAGAACAACAGAACTAATGATGGAGGAAGCAGATCTCCAAGCATGTTTAGAGGAAAGGAAAAAGAAAGAGAAAATACTATGGCGGTAGAAATCTAGAGTCTAGTGGCTCAAAGAGGGCGAGAGGAACACAAAATTCTTCCACAGATTTGTGATCCATCGACGCTACATCAACCGAATAACGCATCTGGAAGATGCCCAAGGAAACCCAATCAAGGAACACAACTATATTGTTGAAGAACTTAACACCTACTACAAAGATCTCCTAACGGAAACCAACAAGGAAATATCGGCAACAATTCAGAGGATAACATGGCACATACCCTCCCTTGTGACTCTAGAACATAATGAAGCTCTAATGTGACCCATTACTCAGGACAAAGTAGATCAGGTAGTTAAAGCAATGCTGCCAAGCAAGGCACCCAACCCAGACGGTTTCACTACTAACTTCTTCCACCATTTTTGGGATCTAATTAAGGAAGAGGTAAGGTAGGTGGTGGAGGAATCACGAACCTCCAACCAAGTATTAACAACCCTCAATGAAACTTTCCTCACTCTAATTCCGAAGGAGGAAAGGATTACCCATCCCAAGCAATATAGACCAATCGCACTCTGCAATGTTATATAAAAAATCATGACAAAGGTGATTGCTACACGTCTCAAGCCAATCCTGTCATTCATCATCTCCAAGGAACAGTCAGGCTATGTAGAGGGACGACAAATCATGGACAACATCATTCTATCTCATGAGGTAATACACTCCTTTAGGATGACTAAAACCCCAGGTATGCTTATTAAACTCGATCTTTCAAAAGCTTTCGATAGAGTCAGCTGGCAGTATCTCCACTCTATGCTCGATGCCTTTGGCTTCGATCATCATTAGATAGAATGGATCTTAAAACTAACCTCGTCATCCTTTTTTTCCATCTTGGTAAACGAGGTACCCTACCAACCCTTCACTCCCTCTAGGGGCATAAGACAAGGGGACCCTCTTTCCTACCCTTGCATAATATTCAGCCATCACCCTCACATAGCCAATTCATTGATGACACCCTCCTTTTGAATACCCCCATTGCTTGAGAAGCCATCAAACTCACCTCCATTCTCTCCAACTTTGTAGAAGATTCGAGCATAGCCCTCAACCTGGACAAATCCAAACTCTTTTTTTTCAACACCCCGATAGGGGTTCAGAACCACATCTCAAGACTCTTGGGCATACCCAAGAGCTCCCTTCCATCCAACTACCTTGGCATTCCCCTCACAGGGGCTCCAACAAGATCCATTTCCTGGGACAACCTGCTTCTCTCCATCTCTAATAGGCTTAGTAAATGGACCTTTAGACCTCTCAACATTGCAGCAAGGCTGGTGCTTCTCAAGTCAGTTCTGCAAGCCCTACCTACCTACGTCTTCACAACTTTGGCAGTGCCCAAACAGGTCATCAGGGCCATCACAAACCTTCAGATAAACTTCCTATGGCATGGGCACCGGCCTAACAAGAAGTGGGCGCTAGTAGGCTGGGACAAGATCTGCAAGCCTAAAGCATGGGGAGGATTGGGGCTGCGAGACCCAGGGAAACTCAACCAAGTCATGGGAGCTAAAATTTGGTGGAGATGGTTAAAGGCCCCCACTGCACTTTGGGTGCAACTTTGGAAACAAAAGTATGCTCCAAACATGAGTGTAGACAAGCTCATCCATCACAATGACTAGATTCAAGGATCCAACATCTGGAATACAGCCAGGCAAAAGAGAGAACTTGTTCAAAAACATGCCTTTTGGGAGATCCAGAATGGAGAAAGCGCACTTTTCTAGAAGGAATTGTGGCAACAACAAAAACCTCTAGATCAGATAGAAGAGCTAAGCCCCATCAGACAATTGCTTCACACAGACCCCCCTCAGCATGTAAAGGAATTTTGGCGACCGGGAATTAGACCTCTACCTTGGTGGCAATGGAAGACTTCCACCCAGGAACTACAAATCCCACTAAACTTAGACCTGCATGCTTGGCAGCACTATGCCAGCCACAGTAAAATCCCCAAGCGAGAAGGCTTAAACATTCTTAGATGGGGGCACTCCACTACAGGTAACTTTTCAGTCAAAGAAGCCTACTATCTACAGGGTAATCACCAGAGTCATGACAAGGAGAATATCTAGAACAAGGTTTGGAGCCCCTTCCTATGGCCGAAGGTGACAACCTTTCTAAGGCTCACCGTCCACAACCGTATCCTCACTTGGGATAATCTCAGAAAAAGAGGCTTCATCGGACCATCAATTTTCCCCTTATGTCAACAACAAGAGGAAACTTTGGAACATCTCTTCAACATATGTCCTTTCAGCCAAGGGATATTGGACCAAGGGGCTCAAGCAATGCGCAGGATGAATTGGAACAAGACCAGTATTAGAGACACAATAGAGAACTAGGACCTGTTATCTTTTAAAATTCCCACTATTTCCCTCATTTGGCTCCTACTCCTAGGATTCATTCTCTAGAAAATTTGGAAGGAATGGAACAAAAGAATCTTCCACTCCAAGGCATCCACTCTGGAACTAGTATGGGGACAAATATGTAAGCTCATATGGGAAACAATCCGAAGTAAAAATTGGAAGCAAGCGGATACGAATTGCGACCCAGAAGAGAAGTGCATCCTTCAATACTGGTAGCTCAACTTGAATAATCATCTTGTGCAAATTCCAAGCTATCCCCGAAAAAGCAGTCTAATTCCCTGGTCCCCTCCTCCAGTAAGATTTATAAAGGTCAAATTTGATGGGGACTCCAAAGGGAATACGGGACCAGCTGGATTTGGAGCCACCCTCAGAAACTCAGATGACCAAATCCTTTGTCTTGTCGCAGGTTTTATTGGAGAAAATACAAACAATGTCGTGTAACTGACGGGCCTCCTCCGGGGCACACAAGAAGCAATTGACAACCACTTCCACAATCTCTTTGTGGAAGGGGATTCTCAAATCATCATCGGGATAATTACAAAAATCCTCCATGGGGAACATCTAGGGAAAATCTCGCCCAGCTGGAGACTATCAGGACTGCTAGAGGAATTTGGTGCCTTACTTAGGCCCAATCTCAGTATCATTCCCTCCAATGTGAAAATGGAAGTGAACAACATAGCGGATTGCCTAGAAAATGAAGGGGTAGCAAGGGAAAGGGAGAGCATCTACTAGGATCCTCATATCTCGGAAGCTACAGAACTCTCAACCCGCTGTCAACGCCTTGCGAACAAAGATTACCCACCCCCGGATGGGGTGCCACCTAGCACAAAAGGACCACATATTACAGCGCTTGCTCGGGCCTTAAATGAAGGCCACTGCCCCCCATCCCTTTTCCATGAGAGCTAAGGGAGCTGACGAGGATGGTGAGGGTGATATGGCTGAAGAGGAGGCCACCGGGTAAACTGTCATTGTTAATAGTTTTCATTCCTTTCTCTGTTTTGAAGCTAGTCATGGCTAAACGCCATTATTTTGAAACCCTCAGACTCAAAGATTTTTTTTTTCAGACCAATGATCGCCACTTGTCTTGGTTTCCTTCGTGCAAGATAAATGGCAGCCAGTCAATCTTCCTCACAGATAGCATAGATAGCCAGTTGTCTCAGTTTCCTCTTACACCACGGGACAGGCGGTGTTAAGCCCTAATATTGGCTCATTACCCCTTAATTGGGGCATATTATATTAGTAATTTTATTTTATTTATGTCGGCTTTAGGACATTAGTTGTAATTATACCTCCTAGTCTCCTATATATACCAAGGAGACATTTTCATTTTGAATCATCTTGTACTTGAACATTTAAGTGGGGTAAAAGGAGGTTTCCCCCTTGAAGAGGCTTATTATCTGAAATTATCTCATTTTCAAGGCATTGAGTACTTTTTCTGAGGTTTTTCTATGCTATATTGATATTTGGATCTTAACATATGGTATCATAGCTCAAGGTCTTGGGGTTTCGCTGCTACATCTGAGACACCTTTGAATTTTCGTTATAAATTTTTTTATACAATGTTTAAGAAGAAACGGTTTGGAGGATATTTAGTAGACGAATCAAGGTATGTTGGGTACAAAATTCAGCTCCTGAGGCCTTATACTTTCGTACATACAGCCTGTACAAGATACGGTTCTGGAATCATCCTGAATTGAGTCATTGTAGAATTTTCACTATAAAAACGTTTCTGTAATGTTTCAGACCCTAAACTTTGGATTCTATTTACATAAATTAGTAAGGTATCTGTGGTAACAAGTTTAGATTCTGGTTCATCTTAAATTTGTAGATACACCCTGTGTAAGATAGGGTATCTGACTAGTCCTATTGACTAGTCTCAAGAACGTGTTCTAGGTAAAACAATCATAACTTCTTCCTAGAGTATCCAAATTGAGTGGGTCTAGTTTCATTGGATCGTGGACAGTCTGTAGTATTTTTGGTATGAGTTTCATAATTTTATATCAATTATTTTGTGCAGGGCACGCTATACAAGTGAGATCTCCTGGAAAGGCCAAAAATCGGCAAGTTGTGAGGAAGTTACCATGAATTCCACTTGGCACATCCAATTTTGATCATACCTATGGCATTGCAGAGAATAAATATCAGAGAACTACATAAAATAAAGTTTCATACCCAGTGTAGAATTCCTGCAGAAACCCCGATAGATCAAGAATTCTAGTTAAATTGAACACGTGCAATTTGTTGATATTCAAGAGATGAGAGAAAGTTTTTTCTCCATAAATCAGAGAATTATATTAATAAAAAATGAATATACATGAGCAACCATCCTCAAAAAAGAAGAGAGGAGGTGAATATATAGAATTTCCAACATAGAAATTCTAGTCAAAAAAAGCTAGAAATAGCTAAAAATAGGTGTCATAAGCTAAGGGAGACCACATAGTTTGACCTACACCACTAAAGATACATGTCACACACTCATTAATGTCCACAATATTCAAGTGATGTGCATTAGCTCACTTAAGCTCACTTAACTGACAAGAGAAGCAGTTCCAACTCACTTAACTGACCCGAAATAGTAGTTACTAATAATAGTAACGACAAAAATCATTAATTAAGGAATAAATCTCTCACTCAAAGAGGAGGTTCACATTTCCCAATAATAGATGATTTTTGCACGGGGGAGTTGGAATAAATCAAGGATAAATCAAGAAAAATCAAGAAAATCAAGAATCGGGAGTTGAGTCTTGATCTAAAATTAGCAGTTTTCCCTAAAATCTAGGGATGAGGCGCCCTTCTTCTCTATGTGGCCAAATTAGGTGAAATAAAGTGTAAATGAATGGATTAACCAAGATCTAGGAGTATAATCTAGGTATAAACTAATGTAAGTTAGGATTATGCTCCAACACCCGGAAGGGCCAAAACTTGGGAGATACAATAGAAGAAATATTGTCTAGCAGAACCACCTCAAAATCAAGGTTCAAAAGTGATACTTAGCCAACATGCCACCAAAAAAGGGAACTTCTACACCAAATAAGCCTCCAAAAAATCCTACTTGGACTCTTCATGAAGGTGAAGAAATGCGTAGGGACATAAATGAACTACAAAATAAGATGGATTCAATGGAATCTAAGTTGGATACTAAGATGGATGGTTTAAAAGGGGAGATCATGGAAGTATTGAAAAATTTCGTAACAGAGAAGACACCTGAAAGTGAAAATGCATCCCATGAAATTCATGATGAGGAAACAAGTAAGGTGAATCAAGAATGGAGAAACTCCAACTTTGGTTTGGAGACCAACCACGTTCCTAAGATTGACATGAGGAAGTTTGATGGCAAGGACCCAATCACATGGATACCTCAGATGGAGCAATTCTCTGATCTCCATAATGTGCCACATACACAAAAGGTACAGATTGCTTCTTTATATTTAGAACCTAATCAATTTGTATGGTATCGATGGCTTTGTTTTCACAAATCTCTCGTCACTTGGAAAATTTTCACGGAAGAAATGATAGCACACTATGAGGATACAAGGAGAAATACCTTCTTTAGCCAATTGATAAATCTCAAGCAAAAGGGTTCAGTTACCGAGCACATTGAGAACTTCCAAAGATTGAATA
>SNQJ01S0150986.1:0-17875 GCA_010110895.2 Picea sitchensis
CATTTTCTTGAATATTTTATTGTGAAATTTCATAAGGAACTATAAATTTTGACGAACTATAAAATTTAATTTTTGTTTCAGATTTTCTTGAATATTTCATTTTGAAATTTCATAAAAAACTATAAAATAAGATAATCTTTTTTTAAATCAAGAAAATAGTATATTGAAATTATTTCATCCAATATTATATATATATAAACATAGTGCAAGTAAAATCAAGACAAGACAAAATATTACATGAGTGATCTCAATATCTCTTCTATCTCTTCTTATGCTTTTCTTGGCTATTGTTATCATCTTTGTAGTTTTCTCATAGTTGTTCATATGAGAAAGAAGGTGAATTCAAAGACCATTAAAACCTTTCATTGATATGTTCATGTAAATTGAGATTTTGATGTAAATGTGAGACCATGTCTCTCTGAAAATATCGAAATGATAAAGACCATGTAAATGTCATAGGTTCAAATTCAAGTGTGTGTAGAGCCCCTTGTGTGTGTCTCTCTTACTTCGTAATATTTATAGTGGCTTTCTTCATTCTTCCATTTGTTCAAGTGATTCTTTCTTTCTATGTCTTCTAACCCATTGTTATACTAATTTTCTTAGTTCTTTCTTTTTTTTTCACGTGGAAAAAATAGTTTCACTGTTATTCTATTAGAATCAAATAAATTTTTCGTTACATATGGATCTAGAAAGTTATGATAAAAAAAGATCTGTAGTCTTTCTTTCCTTCCACATTTTTACATTGTAGTAAAGTTATAAAAAGTCATCTAGTGTCATATACAAAATTATTCAAAAAATGGACATCTGTAAAGATCCAAGCTAGAAAATGTAAAAAAAAATTGTACATACAACAGTTCCATAAAAAATTTCTTCATAGAAGAGTCAGCCATAATTTCCTTTGAGTGTCTTTTTGGAGAGGTTGTCTGCTACTTTGTTGAACTATCTATGTACGTGCATAAATTTGATAGATTCAAATCTATTATTTAAGCTTATGATCTTGTCTGTTACTATGTTAAACTATCTATGTACGTGCAGAAATCTGATAGATTCAAATCTATTATTTAAGTTTTTGATCTTGTCTTTCTAGTTGTTAAGATATATCAAGTTCAGGTTGGATTTGGAATTTATCCAATCGATAACGACCTTGGAATCTCACACCCATCAATTTTTTTATGGAAAAGTAGGAAAGGAGTAATAATAATCCCCATAGGCTCAAGAGTTTAGCTTTATGTTGAATATTACCAGTCCACAATGAAATATGTTGAATTTTATCAGTCCCCATAGGCCTAAGAACAATCCACAATGAAATATGTTGAATTTTATCACAAGTTTTTGAACAGTCCACGGTGAACATAAAAATAAGCATTTAAATTGATACATAGTAGGATAGGCCCAAGAGTTCATCTTTATGTTTAATTTTATCAGTCCGCAATGAAATATGATGAATTTTATCAATCCCCATAGGCCCAAAAACAATGCACAATGAAATATGTTGAATTTTATCATGTGTTTTTTAACAGTCCACAGTGAACATAAAAGAAAGAATTTAAATTAATACATAGTAGGATAGGCCCAAGAGTTCATCTTTATGTTGAATTTTATCAGTCCACGATGAAATATGTTGAATTTTATCATGTGTTTTTGAACAGTCCACAGTGAACATAGGCCTAATAACAACCCACAATGAAATATGTTGAATTTTTTCATGTGTTTTTGAACAATCCACAGTGAATATAAAATCAATCTATCAAGCCAAGTCTTGAACCAAATCAAAACAAAGCTATTCTTACATTAGTAATGGTGTTTAACAGATTAACAACCTTTTGAGAAATCAAATATGAGACAATAAATTGATATTTCAAATTCCAAATATTCAAAGTCTGGATAGTTACACTGTCAAATACATAGGTTTCACATCCATTTTAGGATGATAACAAAAATTAAGACATTTAACTTCAAAATTCTGGACTCTAAGTTATTACTTTAACATAGATTACTTCATACCTGCAAAAAAAACAGAATTCAAAAATTAAAAATTTACAATTCAAACATGCGAAATAAAACAAAATTCAAAAATTGTGATTAAAACAAAATTGGCATACATACCAAAAGAGTTAAGTCTCATCCTCTAACATACTCTTTCCCACCAAATATAATGTAAACATATTTTCCACCAAATATAATTTAGACATCTGTAACAATAAAAAATAATAATAAAAAAAAGAAATAACACATATTAGCATATATACTTTATCTAAATATTAAATAAACAATAAGAAATAATAACATACGCAACCACAGTTAAACATATTTAAGATAATTACTTTCCACATTAAGCATACATGATTTAAACAATTTGTATAATTTTATCTAAAATCTTAAAGAGAAAAATTGCGTTCTTGGTAAAAAAAAAATTGTGTTCAGAGTTAGAGTTAGATAATAATATGAAAATAAATATATAACTATGTATGAAGAAAGTTCACAAATCTCCATATTAAGTCATTCTTCCAATGAAATACTTATCTCCTTGTGGATAAAGTCCCAAATCCTTTAGGTGAAATTCTCATCCCAGGTGATGTTATTTGATCTTATTTACTCAACAATAAAATACTAATCTCCCCAACAATAAAATACTTCTCTCCTCTTATGTAGTGGTCATATAATCAAATTCCATAATGCTCTTTCAAATTAAATGACTCATAAATGTCCATATTAAGTCATTCTTCCAAAAAACTACTTATATCTATGAAAGTTCACAAATCTCCATTTTAAAAACCATTCTTTTGAAAATACTTATCTCCTCTTTCTGCGGTAGAATAGATGTTCTCATATAATCTTTCATGTACATGAACAAAACATAAATCTGCACATGTATATTAAGTCATTCTTCAAAAACCATTTAAATCTTTCATCTTTGGGATGTATTCATATTACATATAATCAAATGCTCTTTGAAATTATGTGTGAGCTAGCTCACATATACATATGCATAACTTATTTGTAAATCTACTTGAATGTTGGTTTTTGTGGTTAGTAAAAGTTTGACAATACCCTGGCAAGAAGGAATTCACTTCGTTGTATGTAAAAAACAAAAATGTCCATACTACGTCATTCTTGGACAAGAAAGAAAGGAAGGCAATCGAAGAAAATTTAGAAACTTTCCCTTTTCTGATGTGGGATAGAGTCTGTTCTCAAATAATCAAATGTTCAAATTCAAAATTAGATCTTCATCATGATCTAAACTTAAATAAGTTTGAGTGTACACCATTTAAGAAAATGATAAGATTATATAGGGGTTCTATATATTTCAAAATAATTGATCAAAGCGTTGAATAAGAACTTGATTAAACTAAAAATGCTAGAAAACAAAAATTTGATAAAAGTAAAAAACATACATTTATGAATCATCATGAATGGATGCATCATTCCCAAATATGGGTGCTTCCTTCGCTTCATCCTCAATCCCAATCTCCCTCCCAAGCACACTCTCAGGTACTCTCTTCTCCACATTACCTTATATAACACATTTCAAATTCAAAAATTCAAAAATTAAATTTAAATGATTGTAACACATTAAATTTAAATGATTTTAACACATTAAATGATACCTGTGAACTCTCACCCTCTTCAAACTCTCCCAATGATAATTAAGACAAACCTTCCCAAGTAATAGGAGATGGAATAGGGATCTGTGAACAACACAACTAAGAACTAAATCTAGGATTCAATGTGTTCACATTTATACAAAATTATAAATGTTGTTGAACTCTTATTCAAAAGATTGGAGATTGAACAACTAAAGTGCTTATCTGTGGATATTAGAAAACATATACCTAATTCAATCCATCAAAATTTAAACTTGTGGAATCAAGTCCCCTATTTACTGGAGATTCATTTAACGTATCTCCAAACTGCAATTAATGACAATAACAACTCGATTATTTCTATACATACAATGATATCTAAATCTAGAATTAGAAGTAAACTATCCTAAAATGCGTAAAAAAATTACTAACTAGAACACATACCAATCTATTATTCAGGTCATCATTCTGAATGACCTTTTTCCAACCATCATGACAAAATTTTGCATACTCCTTAACATCTTCTGTTGACATGGTATCTAACTCCGCATATGTTTTATAAACAAATGTGGCCCGGGAATTGGCTTTCGCTCGCTAACGGTTCATACCAACATCAACACCATAAAAAATCGCTTCCAAATTTTCTTCGATTGCATTCCTAGTCTCTTTGCCAACCTCTGATGTAGCTCACAACTTTAAATGTGAAGCAAATACCCCTATTGGGCGAGGTACTTAAGGTTGTGGAGGCCTAGACAATGTTGCATTTCGATATGCCTCTTTGCGATCATATGTCTGTCCTTTACCAGTCTCATAATAATCGGACGATAGACTAGTATAATCGGGGTGTATGTGCAAGAAAAAATCTGCATAAAAGTGTCTTACAAAATAGTGTGTAACCTCATCGTTCCATGATAATTTCCCATATGCCACCAAAAATTTGTTATACAGATGTACTGCAATGTTGAGGTGCTTAAAATATTGCACCTTCAATATCTTCCTCTTTGGCCCATCTTTGAAATTAAACACCGAAATTGCGTCTTCTTTTGAAACTTTGTTTTTTACTACCTCTCATTTATTAGGGCCCATCACCTCTGACTTTCGCTGCCTCATTAGATCGACAAAACTGTCAGTGGTTGGCCCTATATTTTGATATGCGTCCATAAAGTTTTGCAATGAATGCAAAAAAAAATTCAAGCTTTGTTTACTCTCCTGAGGGAGTTCCAAGACCACCAAATCATTTTCCAACCTCCTTTTAACACATGAGCATCGCTCAAGGGTCATTGCTTCAGTAATCCATTCCTAGGGAAGTTCATCACCAACATCCGAATGATAGGTGGACGTAGGCATGTAATCTTTTGTTTCTTGATAACATGACCTCCTAAATCCACCTTCACCCTCTTCACCAATATTAGAATCTTCGTGACAACCACTCTCTCTTTAATTGTCGTCCTTTGTTCTAAACTCAGTGTCTACACACACATTTGAAAGTAATTACAACATTTAACTTGACATAAATTTAAATACAACAAAAATAAACAAAATCAAAGAAAATTACCATAAATATTCTCTTATCCTGAGGTATTCCCTACATTCTCATGTGTAGGAGTATCAATGCACAACCTATCTAAGAAGGTTGCATCCATAGCACTTTCTTAAGCACATTCTACGGTTGATCTATTCACAGACTCGTTTGAAAATCTCTTATGACGAGATTGTTGTTGGTCACTCGGAGTTTCAGCCGAAGAAGGAATTTCTCTTCTTCCTTCTTGGGAGAGTCTAGAGCATTTGCAAGGAATGTTTGGAGAATCTCGTGTCGACATGTCTCCTCAATATCTATCCTTTGGAAATTCATAAAAAGTTAAGCACAAGATAATTACGAGTTAATATCTCCAACATTGACCAACAAAAATTATGAAGAAAGAAAAAAAAATAAGACAAAATTAATAGAAATGTTCTTTATGTTAGACACAATTATAATAGGGTGATGCATAACTCCACTACCCATGCCCATTTCAAATATATTCTGGTTCCTTAATATTAGCACAAATAACCTTGGTAAATCCACCAATACTACATAGGTCAAAGTTTGGTAACGTAGTAGCGGTTATCTATATGGGCAATCAGATTTCATGCATCCAACATGTATGGAGCACAATCCATGAAAATCAACGATTAACTTTACGCCATGTTTGGTTGGATCGAAGAAATCTTCCATCTACAAAGCAATGGCACTAAGTATCAACAGGTCTGTATTACACTTGGAGGGGGATTTAATAGAGAAAATGTATTATATGATTGCAAGTTGTTGGAATTTTGTTTATGACGAACCTTTTTATATACTAAGCGTATGTGATTTGATGATTTGACGTTGCTAAACATTTGTTTATATGTGGTTATAAAGTGTTGTTTATATGCTTACCGACCTTCTTCCAGTGACCTCGTCGATACAGGGGCTGAGAATGGCCTTTGAATCATTTTGGTAGATCCCTCCTGTCAGAAACCCCGTAGATAACCAAGACTTAGCTGGGTGATTCCAATGCTTGTGTAAATACAAAGGGTAATACATCACCATCTTCAACTAGTATCTTATCCAAAGGTTAATAGAAGCTCATCTTCAACTAAATGCTTGTGTAAATACAAAGGGTAATAGATCATTAACAAGGGTCAATGATCTATTAGTTCAAATGCTTGTGTAAATGAGGCTTTGACATGAAATATTGATGTTGTTTATCAGTTTCGCTATCAATGCAAAGCGATTGTTACATATTTCGGTGAATCTATTCTAGAGGTTGAGGGAATGACTTCGATGAATATACTGCCTATGTTTCAAAGTTTGTTTCTATTTATAATAGTTTTATAATGGATATCATTGTTTTTGGGTTTCCTAGTAGCCTTCTCACACCCCGAGAATCAAACCTTCATAAAGTTTGACTTCTGCAAGTTCTTGGCAAATAAAATGCACCAAAAGTTTTTAAATTTTAGGGGTACCAGGTCATTCAGGTACCAGTCTCACTTGATCCATATGTTAATCCATCAAAAAAACTCACATCTGGGTTATTTTAAGTCTAGGATGGTGAATAACCAGCCAACATGTTGCTCTCCCAACCATTGAGTGGTTGCCTATGGTAAGAGATCATGTAAACTCTTTTATGTAAGTGAAAGTTTTTTTTCCAGTATGTAAACTATTTTATGTTTATATTAGACTTTATTATCCAAAATGAAGAATTCGTTATAATTATTCCTTTAGTCAAAGGGTCACTACAATTGCAAAACAACACCAAAGTGGGATACTGGTTCCTTTTTTAGCATTTTACTATGATAAGAGTCTATGGTTTGGAAGAAAAGCCATATCAAAAGTGAGTGTTGAATTTGGTTGTTCCAGAGATTGAAAAAAGTGAAATTGAGTCAGTTGTTGACTAAAAAACTAAGCATATTACATTAAATGTTGATCGGATGAATTTCAAGGAAAAACCAAATCTACACAAGTGTATCTATTCTGGAGGTTGAGGGAATGACTACAGTGAATATACTACCTATGTTTCACTATTTGTTTTATATTTGTTGTGCTATATTAATGCAGATTTTCCATAACATATTACAATGTAATATGTCATAACATATTACAATGTAATATGTCATAACATATTACATTGTAATATGTCATAACATATTACAATGTAATTATATGTTACATTGTAACATATTATTTCCTAGTAGCCTTGTCACACCCTGAGAATCAAACCTTTATAAGGTTTGACTTCTGCAAGTTCTTGGCAAATACAATGCACCAACAGTTTTTAGATTTTAGGGCTACCAGGTCATTCAGGTACCAGTGTCACTTGATCCATATGTTAATCCATCAAAACTACTCACTTCTGGGTTATTTTATGTCTAGGATGATGAATGACCAGCCAACATGTTGCTCTCCCAACCATTGAGTGGTTGCCTATGGTATGATGAAGGTTTTTTGTAGTTTGTAAACTCTTTTATGTCTATATTAGACTTTATTATCCACAATGAAGTATTTGTTATAATTATTCATTTAGTCAAAGGATCACTACAGTTGCAAAACAACACTAGAGTGGGAGACTAGTTCATTTTTGAGCAGTTTACTATGATAATAGTCTATGGTTTGGAAGAAGAGCCATATCAAAAGTGAGTGTTGAATTTGGTTGTTCTAGAGACTGAAAAATGTGAAATTTAGTCAGTTGCTTACTACAAAGCCAACCATATTACATTAAATGTTAATCAGATAAACTTCAAGGACAAGGCAAATCTACACAAGTAGGTCACTCATGTCTTACATAGAGATGTGACCAAGACTCATGACAATATGAAGAAATTGAAATAGGCATTAATCAAAGTGGAGAATTAACTTCAAGGCAAGATAAAGTGGTTACTACAACAAGGAATTCAGTAAAATAATATTTATAACTTATGATACTCTAATATTACATATATAAAAATTGATTGATAAATTCAATTCCTAAAGATTTGAAATTTTTATAAAATACAAAATGTTTGAAATAAAAAGTTGGATAGTTTAAAATTGTATGAAATTTTTATAAAATACAAAACGTTTGAAATGACTGTGACTTGGTCGCAGGGAACAAGCCATGTGGCCAAGCCATGGGCATGCCCACAACTTAGCCACAAGTTTGGCCCGCCACGGCCAAGTCAAAGCCAATTTTAATAAGAGATTATTTATGCATAGAAAAGTAGGGCATTTGAATCTAAATCATTAACACCGGAGTGAAAGATAGTCGATTCGACACCTAGCCGACTGCTCAGGCACAGACTAATCACCTAAATGCTTACTCTATTCTTAATATTTGATTATTAAATGTCTATATCAAATTTAAAAACTTAATATTTGATTGTTAAATGTTTATATCAAATTAACTAAATTCATATTGTTTATAAATTATTTATTAACGTCTATATCAAATTCTCATTTTTAAGTAAATCCATATTGTTTACAAAATTAATGTTTGAGTATAATGAACATATAAACATGAAAATTTTAAATTGTATTCCTATTTTATTTTTAAATTTTATAAAAAAAAATTAACATGTATGTTTTAAAAAAATTTCATTGTATGTATATTTTACAAATATTCCTTAACAAATTATAAGATAGACAGTAATGTACATTAAGGAATTCCAGAATCAACAATATGTAAAATAATATTTATAACTTATGATACTCTAATATTACATATGTAAAAATGGATTTATAAATTTAATTCCTAAAGATTTATAATTTTTATAAAATAAAAAATGTTTGAAATAAAAACTTGGACAATTTGAAATGTTTATGAAATTTTTATAAAATACAAAATGTTTGAAATGACTATGACTTGGTCGTAGGGGGGCAACCATGTGGCCTAGTCGTGGGCGTGCCCACGGTTTGGCCACAAGGCTGGCCCCTCGCAGCCAAGTCACAACCAATTTTAATAAGAGATTATCTATGCACAGAAAAGCAGGGCATTTAAATCTAAATATTTAACACTAATCACTCAGGCACTAATCACTTAAATGATTACTCTATTCTTAATATTTCTTTGTTATATATTTTTTATAAATTATTTATTAATGTCTATATCAAATTCCCATTTTTAAGTAAATCCATATTGTTAATAAATTTGTTGTTTGTGTATAATTTGACCAAATAAACATGTAATTTTTAAATGATTTTATAATTTGAACATACAAACATGTGTATAATTATAAATTATCAAATGATTTTGTATATGTAGGACATGTGAAGCATATGGGGAGATTTACTTACCCATTATCATTAGGTCTCACTAGATGGTTTCAAGATCTGTTTTGTCAATCTATTCCAAATATAAATGACTCTTAGAAATGAATATTTCTTTCTCTTGTTATTAAATGAAGAACACAAAAAAAATGCAAAACTTGGCGTGAATTACATTTAATCATGTTAATCATCGAGTTTTTGAATGAAATTTTTGTTTGAGGCCTCAACTAAAGGAGCATATATCTAGGAATCAAATCCAATATAGGGCCATCCATGCCCAAAGTAGTGTGGTTGGATGAAATACATTCCATGTTATTTTCCTTGTATCAACAATCAAAGATATTGTCTCCTTGGGAAAATTGGCTTCCGTAAATGCAGGGTGTCTAAGGGATTGAGGGAATTTTATCCTTGTACACACAACAAACATACCATATGCATTCACTTGTTGAGAAGTGGTGCAATGGTATTCAAGGTGTTATAGATCAAGGGATCCCATGAATTTTATTTATAATATGAGAATCCCATCTAATAAGGACATCATTTCATGTGTAGGACTCCTTCAATATCCTCAATATTTTGAATAAACTTTATAATATACTTGCATTATTAAAACCACACAAGCAATATTTTATATCATCAAAATATTTTGAATACATTTTATAATCTAGATTCACATTATTAAAAACCTACAACCAATGTTTTGTAGCATCAAGTGAAAAAAGATTGAAAACAACATAACTTATGAAAGAGTTAATATAATTTAATGGTAAACAAGGTATTGTAAAAAACTTTGTAAGCTAATTAACATCTATAGGAACATATTCTATAGAAAAAATTGAATACCCTCAAGAAATTTCCACACTCTATCAGTATTCCCTTTGATTTTATCATTTTAATTTATTAATTCTTCTTTACATATCAACAACTAGCTTAGAGGAAAATTCATGGGGAAATTGACGTTTCTCCTCTTGAATCGATAGCACAGAGTGTGCGCAGGTAAAGCTAAAGCACTAAGCTAGGGTTTGTGTTCTCACTACCATGCCAATCCAGGGCGGAGGTGAGCCGCCGCCCCCTCCCTCCCCAGCCACGTCCTTCAGAAAATTAGTTACAGCCTGCAAAAAGAAAGTGACCCAGGAAGAAACGCCAAGTTTTGTAAAAAGACTAGATGACGTTCCAGAGATCGATCTCCCCCCCAAACAACCAATGAAGGTAGCGCTCTCCCTCTCAGATCAAGGTCTGGTAGGTCAGTTCATGGGCCTTTGGCCCTTAGCCAAGACAACAGACAACTGGATCCAACGGAACTGGCGGCCACTAATAACAAATAGTATAACTTGTTACGCGGTTGGAAGAGGCTATTTTATTTTCGAATTCATCTCCCAGGAGGATCGTGATTTAATCTTCAGAAATGGACCATACTTCATGGGCACACAGGGCCTCTATCTGAATCAGTGGACTCCAAACTTCGATCCAGCCTTGGAAGTGCCAAAAGACGTCCCGGTCTGGGTCAGACTCCCAAACCTGCCAATCCACTGCTGGAATTCCTTGTCGTTGCAAGCTATAGGGAACGGACTAGGGCACTGCATTGACATAGCCGATCCAAAAGAGCAATATTCATGTGCAAGAATTTGTGTGGAAGTCGATTTGGAAATAGGCTTGCCAGAAGCGGTAAAACTGAAGGTCGGAGATTGGCAACATCTACAAAAATTGGACTATGAGCAGCTCCCATTCAAATGTAGAGGGTGCCATGAATATGGACATTTTTAGAGAAACTGCCCAAAAACCCCAAACACAGAGAAGGCAGGCGAGCAAGGTTGGCAACAACCCCGGAAAGGAAGGGCGAAGTCTAATGGTCCAAGAAGGGAAAATCCAGCCCCAGCTCAAGACAACCCCGGAAATAGAGAGACGACAAACAGATTCAAGGCATTGGAAAATGGAGGTGAAATGGCGGATCCTAGAAAAGACGTCCAAGATGAAGAAGAAAGAGGCGACCAAATCCCGGAAACCGAAGGAACCCAAAAAACAACAAAGGAAGTGGAGAAACCCATATCCCCTCCAAGGAATAGGGAGGCTCAAGGCATCGAGGAGGGGGAGATCTCGTCAGGGAATGACTCAGAAGGAGCAAGTGAAGCCTGGGACACCCCAAAGAAACCAGGGAGAGGCAGGAAATCCAAAAAAGCGGAAAGAGATCAGGAGACCTACAAGGACGTTTTAAAAGGAGCACAACCAACCATCAAGCAATTGATCAGAGTAAGGAAAACCAGGAAGTTGGCCAAGGCCTCCCAAGGAGGCCATTCCCCCCCTCAAAGTAATCAATGAAGTTAACTTCCTGGAACTGTAGGGGTCTAGGTAGCAAAAGGAAGGAAGAAGCTCTCAGGGACATAATCAGAGCAGCGAAAACGAACATCCTACTTATCCAGGAAACCAAGATGAGTCAGCAGGACTCTATTAAAGTTTCAAAAAACGTATGGAGAAGTAGCCAAGGTTTGGCCGAAAACGCCAGAGGCGCGTCAGGAGGGCTCTGCACCCTATGGAACGCCTCCAAAATAGATCTGATCCGCTCAGGCTCTTGCATGCATTGGATCTTTTCCCAACTGCTCCACAGGGAGTCAGGGAAAACGGTAAGTCTCTTTAATATCTATGTCCCATAGCATATAGAAGAAAAAAAGAATTGTTGGAAAACCCTTCTAGATTATTTAGCAGACAACGAGCTAGAAAACATAATCCTAGGAGGGGACTTAAATGTAACTTTGGCCCAAGAAGAAAAGTGTGGGGGATCTATTGTAAGGGACCCAGCCAGAGAATGGGTGGAGGACCTAATCTCAGCATGGGACTTAATGGATATTAAGCCTCTCAGGGGACACTACACTTGGACCAACAAAAGGGTTGGTCTGGGGCATATCGCTGCCTGTTTGGACAGATTCCTAGTCCAAAGTTCGTTCTTGACCCTTGGGCTCATAGCCTCTTCAAAAATCCTCCCCCACAGTACCTTTGACCACAAGCCAATTAGCTTAGAGCTAAGGAAGGACCAAAGCAAGGGGCCCATCCCCTTCAGATTCAATCCCTCTTGGACACAGGACGAAGACTTTCTGCACAAAGTCTAAAGTGTTTGGACAGCCAAGGTAAATGGCTCCGCGTTTTATGTTTGGGAAGAAAAAATGTGTAGGCTTAAGATGGCGCTAAAAGGTTGGGAGAAAATACAATCTGATCCAATCGCCCTGCGCTTAGAAGCCCAAAGGCGCCTGGAGAGTCATCAGCTAGATCTGGAAAAAAGGGAAATCACTCAACAGGACTTACTTAAAGAGGACCAACTTCAAAGGAAATGGCATAAAGCCTGCCGAGATGAAGAAGGCTATTGGAGGAAAAAATCTTGAAGTCTTTGGCTGAAGGAAGGAGACAAAAATACTAGTTATTTCCATAAGCAAGCAGAAGCAAGGAAACACTATAAGGCTGTGACAAAAGTCCAAGCCCAAAACACCACAATCTCTGATCCAGAGGGCATTAGACAGGCAACTTTTGAAACTTTCAGAACCCTCTACTCAGAAACATCAAAGGAAAGCATTGACCCTCAAAGGTACCCCCTTTTCATTGTTCCAAACCTAATAAAAGACGACATCAATCTCAGGCTTGTGGAGGAAGTCACACAGCAAGAAATAAAAGAGGCATTGGACCAAATGCACCTGGATAAGGCCCCAGGACCGGATGGATTTACAGCCAGATTCTACCAGCAGTGCTGGGAAATAATCAAATCGGACCTTACCAAAATGATAAGAAAATCACAAGCGAGCAGCAAGCTAGGAGGAAGCACAAATTCGGCATTCCTGGCTCTCATTCCAAAGGAGAAAGGAGCTCTCAGCTTTAGTCGATTCAGGCCAATCTCCCTCTGTAATACAAGCTATAAAATTCTTACCAAGGTCATCGCAAACAGATTGAAAAACGTTCTGCCTCTCATAGTACCAGAGAACCAGGGAGGCTTCATCAAAGGTAGACAAATAGCAGACAACATAATTCTGGTGCAAGAAGCTCTTCATTCAAGTCTACGCAGAAAAGATAAAGGTATGATTATTAAACTAGACCTTGCAAATGCTTTTGACAGAGTTAATCATAATTTCCTTTTTGAGGTAATGAGGAAGTTCAGATTTGATCAGTCCTTTGTGAATTGGATAAGAGCATGCATAGGGTCGCCATGGATAGCCCCCATGGTAAACGGAAGAGTAACAAATTTCTTCAAAGCATCTAGAGGTTTAAGGCAAGGATGTCCTCTCTCTCCCTTGCTCTACGCAATCCAAGCCTCGGTTCTTAGCTACCAGCTGGAAAATTCCAGAATCCAAAGCAACCTCCAAGGACTAAAAATAGCACAAGGAGTGAAGGAAATCAACCATGCACAATTTACGGACGATACCCTGCTGCTAGGTGGGGCAAGTCTGTTAGTAGCAAGAAGGTTTAAAGAGGATCTTGATGCATATGCTGTAGTGTCAGGAAGCGAGATAAGTCAAACAAAAAGTAAGATTTATGGTTGGAACATTACACCCAAAGATATGTTGGGAATCTCAAGAGATTTGGGGATGGAAGGGCACACCAACTGGGAAACCTTCACCTACTTGGGAATCCCTATCTCCAAGGCTTCTCCAAGGGCCTCTCAATGGAACCACTTGCTAGACAAACTAAAAAAGAGAATTTCCTCCTGGGGGGCGAATTGGCTAAATATAGCAGGGAGGATAGTCCTAATCAAATCCGTTCTGGACAGTGTTCCCATCTATCAGAACTCTTTGCTCCTAGCTCCAAGCTCAACAATCCAAAAAATGGAGGCAATGCAGAGAAGCTTCCTGTGGGAAGGGGGGAAGCAAACAAGCAGGCGACTTCACCTTATAAACTGGGAAAAAATTTCTAAACCCCTCATGGAAGGAGGTCTCAATTTCAAAAACACCCAAGTGCAAAATCTGGCTCTAGGGGTGAAAGTGTTATGGCACATTGTCAGCGGTGACACCGCATGGAGCAAGGAAGCTCTGTGGAAGAAGTACTTCAGAGGCGTAAGGAAGAGATGCATAGAAAATCCATGCAAAGAGGCTAAGGGGTCCCCAATATTCACTCTCTGTAAAAAGGTCTTGGCCCTGTTCACTCCTCACCTTACCTGGGTGCCAAGAAATGGGAAAAAAATTAAAATCTAGCAGGACTCCATTCTAGGTGATCCTCCTTTGGAATCGAATCAGGACCTGCAGCGACTAAAAGGATGGATGGATGGGCAAAATCTAAAGTCGCTCTTTGACATCTCAACGTGGGGGAATGACAGATGCAAGTCGTGGCAAGGTTGGGAAGTGAGCAATCTCCCTCCAGACTTAGAAAATGACTAGTGCGTCCTAAAGCTCAGCCTGTAGGGGAAAGCCCCCATCAAAAAAAAAGGGAAAGATGAGAGAGGATGGGGGAAAAATCCCCAACCCTACTCCACCTCATTGGGATATAACACCTTCCGAAACATTCCTTATGTTCCACCCAACTCGTCCCCTTGGAAATCCATCTGGAACGCAAAAAAAATCCCCAAAATAGACCTGTTCCTCTGGACCCTCAGTCATAACAGCATCCAAACAGGGGAGAACCTCCAAAAGAAAGGTTGGGAGGGCCCCTTCAGGTGCCCCCTGTGTCAACAAGCTGAGGAAACTTCAGATCACCTCCTACTTAACTGTAGTTATTCAAAAGAAGTTTGGAGGCTGGCAGTTGGGTTGCAAAATGATATTCCTCTTCCCCAAGACATTAAATCCCTCCGCCAAAGTTGGAACGCCCTTTACCCTTTCCAATTTAAGAAGCAAAGTTATGCCTCGGGGCTTTGGTGAACAATTCCAAGGTTTATACTTTGGGGGCTTTGGTTGGAAAGAAACAATAGAGTTTTCAGGGATAAGAAAAGGAGTGCCCCACTAGTGAGTGCAAAGGTTAAAGCACTCTTTGGTGAATGGGCTAGTTATCATCGTCATCCTCGATACAACAGGGAGCTAGAAGAAAAAGAAGAGTTATGGTTGGCCCAATTCAAAATCCAATTGCAAACTGGGAACACAGTCAACACCATAACTGAAGAGAATTGGGAAATAAGGACAGGTAGGAATGATTTTGAAAAATGGAAAAACAAAAGGAAGGCCTATACCCTATCCTTTGACGGGGCCTCAAAGGGCAACCCAGGTCAAGTAGGAGGAGGAGGAATAATTATAAATCCAAATGCAAAAGTCATGGTGCGATACGCCATAGGTTTAGGCAACACCACCAACAACTATGCAGAAGCAATGGCATTATGGCAAGGCCTATGCCAAGCCAGAATGAATGGAATCCGAAATCTGACTATCATAGGTTATTCCCGTATGTTAATTAGTGCCATTATCCGCTCCTCAAAAACTCAAAGCGCACAACTCAATAATGTGCTAGCCAGAATACGCCTCCTCCTTAAAAGGCTCGACTCATATCAAGTGTTTCATGTTCTGCGAGAGTTGAATAAAGAAGCGGATGAGGAGGCAAATAGAGGCGCGCTACTAGCACAAGGTTGCATGAATATAAGCGGCCAGCTAACCAAGGTGGACATACCTTGACCCAACTCCATACCAAAAGAAAAGTTCATGCAAGTTGCAAAGTGGGGGACAAGACCAAATCGACAGCGCCCAAACTCAGCCAATAAAGGGGCGTGTGACAGGACAAATCGAGTAGAGGGCGGCCCAAAAAAGATCGGATCTCTTGCACAGAGGAGATAGTAGGACCATCCACCCATACCTCTTGGGGAAAACAATGTTGGGCGAAATGATGAAAGCAGGACTGGCAAGATTAAATTCGGATGCATCCTCAGCCTAGGCGCAGATCCACTCTTAGCTGTGAAGCGAACCCGACTGAGAGGATTTAAGAGCAAGTGAACTAGAGGAGAGGAGATGGCCGCGAGTTCCAGCCGAAACCTCACCATTGAGGAGCGATTGAAACTTCTATATGAAACGCTGGAAAACCTGAAGCAGACGCTCCAGTACCAGCTCGATTTCCTAGAGAACTTGGACTCGGAGGCAGGCAGACGGCTGGAGCAACTGGAGCAAGATATTTCTACTGTAAAAATCGGATTCACAGAGGAGCTTGGCAAATTACACCAGGAGCTGAAGAACCCAAAAGATGAATTTGAGGAAAGGATCGGTCAACTGGAAGGTAAAATGTCCAAGTTGAACATCGATTGGGGAAAATATCCCAAAGAATAGTCATCCATCTCAAGCACCTCAAGCTTCTTCCCTTCTCAAGCATCTTGACTTTTTGTATAGAAGTCAAGGCTTTAGAATAAAGATGCTTCCAGGAGAACTGAACCGACTCCGGGGATGTTAGTTAATTATTGTATTCCTAGTTTTGCATCTAAGCTTATTGCAAGCAGCTGCTCAGTGAAGCTCTGCCATTTTGTAACTGAACAGTGGCCAGTCCACAATTAATACAAATTCCACTAAACGTTTTCGTAAAAAAAAACAACTAGCTTAGAGCATCTCCATTGACCTCTACAATTGAATTTTTGAATCTAAGGTTTTTTTTTTGGATACCTACTATATCGATACATTAAAGCTACAATGTGAAAGAAAATGGTTGAATTTCCCATTCGGGACTCTCTAAAATGAGAACAACATTGGATTTGGCCCTTAAACAAGCACCATTAAAATACACACTATATTTATATAGATTAATTCCCTTCATCACGGTATTTGATGAATACATTTACTTATCCCCTTGGGATTATGATCATCACATTTCTATAGGGTATTATCATATGATTGATAGAATTTTTTAAGAATCTTGCTAGATACATTTTCAATTTATTTTTCAATATTAATCCATATGAAATAAGGATATATACNTACTTATCCCCTTGGGATTATGATCATCACATTTCTATAGGGTATTATCATATGATTGATAGAATTTTTTAAGAATCTTGCTAGATACATTTTCAATTTATTTTTCAATATTAATCCATATGAAATAAGGATATATACTACGACGATAATCATATATATGAATATTTGGGAAGAAGAATCTAGTTTGGGAAATAATCCTTAATTTATAAGTGTTTAGAAGGATATATATTACGACGATAATCATATGTATGAATATTTGCGAAGAAGAATGTAGCTTTAGGAACACGTCCTTAAAGTGTTTAGAATGGATGAGAGTTAAATCTACATTTTTTGGCTCATATTATAGAACAAAATGGATCTTAAAAATTAAAATTAACAACATAATGGATCTTAAAATTTAAAATTAAACAGTCCTCAAGAATTAAATCTACACTTTAACAGTCCTTTAAAATTAAAATTAAACAATCCTTAAAAATTAAAATTAAACAGTCCTTAACATAATGGATTTTAAAAATTAAAATTTAATCTACACTTTAACAGTCCTTTAAAATTAAAATTAAATAGTCCTTAAAAATTAAAATTAAATTAAACAGTCCTTAAGTCACAGTCACGGGACTGTGACTTGGCCGTAGGAGGCCAACTCCATGGCCAAGCCGTTGGTGTGCCCAGGGCTTGGCCAC
>SNQJ01S0150987.1:0-22696 GCA_010110895.2 Picea sitchensis
AAGATATGGGCTCTCTTCACACCTGAGATATGACTCAATTCACACTTGTAAGATTTCAATACGCACAATCTCATTCACTGCTTCGACCTCACCTTAATGTTGCTGCTAGAAACTTTCCCCACGTTGGAAACCGTATCACTCACTCCATCTCTCATGCATGCCATGACCTAAACCATCGCTCACGCCTCTCTGCGATTTTGAAGCGTTGTACCTCAGATTTAATCCAGCAAATATGTAAACCGTGTGAGCAACCTATGTGCTGGTGATATGTGGAAACACCGGTTTTGTAGATGCAGTTCGAAGAAAGAAAGATTGTAGAACAATTTATAAGAAAAGAACGCCATGATTTGGAGAGAAGAGATGGGTTGCTGACGTAGATCTTGATTTCCAAATATCAACTTAATCAAAAGCCCAAGCATTCTCATTTCTAATCGTCGCCTCTTTTTATGAACCATGGATCAGTCCAATTAGATATATTGGGCACCCAGAGGAGAACGAAATATACACGGACCAACCCACAACCTTTTCCCACCCTCTCAGTCTTTGTCCAAGCACAAAGGGATGCTTTAAACGCAGAAGCAGTGCAAGGTGACACCATTAAGAATCTCGAGCCATTGTTGATGCATTATCCTCATGGACTTATTGAAATCTTATGCACTTGTCAAGTGCATTTCAGTGATGCATTGACCCTCATTGTATTCTTGGTGTAGTTATACTTTTATTGGAGCAACTTCATTATAAATAATGCTACATGAAGATCAAGAGCACATTGGTCTTCAATGACCTATGGAAAGGGATTTTTGAAGTAGTAGCAGTCCCTCAAAGAAGCAAAATCACTAAAGAAGAAGCAAAATCAAAAGAAGAAGCCTCCAAATTAAAGACAAAAAGTAGCATACATGGTAGAAGACCAACCATCGATACCTCAAATAAAGAACATGAAATATGGGAAGACAAAAACCAAAAGGCATATGTTGTAATATCTTCAACAATTAGTGAGGAGGTGAACCATCAGATTTCTTCTATCAATGATTCAAATGAATTGTATGACACACATTCTGAACTTGAAGTCATAAGACTAATATTGAATCTATTCAACCTAGAGATGAGGAATGATGACCATATGGCTTTAACTTTAGAAATCAAAAGACATAGTACATGACATTTAAGCCACGAGATCAAATATTGATCTCCCTCTCACAATCTTCATTAAGGAACTCTACCCTAGATATTCTCACTACCTTGAATCACTCCAAGAAAGTGATCAAATGAAATCCATCACATTTGACACATTTGACAAGATAGTGAAGAAAGTTGCAAATCGTGAGAAAGCCTTTGGAAAGAAGTCAACTCCTCCAACTCGCGAGAGTATTTACTTTCATCAGAAAGGTAAGAGTACACCACATGAGTCTTCCATAGGAGAGAGCATTAGAAGTGGACATGGACATGGAAGAAAGAGTTTCAGAGGCAGGGGAGGTAGACACAACCTAGGTGATAGATCCAATCTTCATTGTACCCATTGAAAAAAGAATGGGTCACATGAAGAAAATGATTGCAGAGTTCCATGGGACAAGATCAAAGAAGACATACAAAACAAGAAAGAGGAAAAATGTAAACTTTCAAAACCAACAAAAGTTAATCCACCTGAATCTACTCATTACACTGCGTCCTTGAAAATATGCATGGATTTTTGACACATACGCAACCTCTCACATGAAATTATGAAGAGACTTTTTTTAAGACTTCAATGACAATGTAGATGGCATAGTGTATTTTGTAGACAATTCCAGCCTCAAACCCTTAGGATTGGGCACCATTGTATTGAAGTTGCATGGATTCCTAGATTTTCTTGTGCACAATATACTCTATCTTCCTAAATTGAAAAGGATCTTTTTGTCCCTTGTGCACATCAGCAAGGCCACTATGTTCATATGATCGGTGGAAAAGTTGAAATACAAAAGAATTCTGATAACATGCTTGTCATGACCAGAATGGAAGACGGAAGACTATTGAAGGTGAAAGAGACATATTTCCATACATAAAATGTTGCATACATCACAGTCAATGTATAATTTCATCAAGTCTTTTGTGGCATGTTATATTTGGTGATATCAATTATTATAGTCTTCGTTTATTGAGAAAGAATGGTGTTTCTAGTTTTCCTACTATTTCTAAGAAAGTGAAACAATGTGATGCCTGTATCCTTGTAAAGCATAACAAACATCCATTCCATGATTGTACTTCGAAAGCATGTAGAAAACTTGAATTGATTCATTCTTATTTGTGCAACCCTATTTTTGTTCCTTCTGGGAATGGGAATACATATATAATGTTTTTTGTTGATGATTAAATCATAAGTTTTTGAAACATTTAAACATTTTCATGTATGGATTCAAAATGAAGCTCAGTCTCATATTATCTCTCTCTACACTGATAATGGAAGAGAATATACATCTAATTAATTTGAAATCTACCTTCACCAACATGTGATCAAACATCAAACCATAGTTCCATACAATGCCCAACAAAACGATGTAGTTGAATGAATGAACATGACACTCTTAAATATGGTTTGTTCCATGATGTTTTTCAAGAATGTTAATTTGATGTTTTGGGATGATGCAATTCTATGCGTAGTTTATGTCAAAAAATGTGTCCATCTCATGATATTAAAAAAAATACTCGTGAATGTGGTATGGCCACATTCCTTCAGTGAGGCATCTCAAGGTCTTTGGTTCCACTTGTTATGCCTTGATTCTTAAGGAGCAAAGAAGCAAGCTTCATGCAAGGAGTTAGAAGTCCACCTTCTTGGGGTACTCAAATACCACGAAGGGGTATCGTCTTTACAATGAGTCAAACAAGAAATTCATCCTTTATAGAGATGTGATCTTTATTGAATCCACCAAGAAAGATGAAATTGATGAGAGGCATATTGATCATTTGGACAAATTCACTCGTGTAAAGACATATCATGAATTTGATGATGAGATTCCACATCTTGAAGGAGGAGTCCCTATCTTGGGTCAATCCTTGGAATCTCCCTTTGAAGCACCATCTTCCCCTCTTGAATAAGTTCCTTCCACTTCATCAAAACCCGAAGCTCATTTGGATGATGTGATCAAAATGATTGAAAAGTTGAGGATTGATGAGAGCTCAACACCATCTCAATCAACTGAGTAGCCTAGATCATCTTAGAAAGATCAACCAAAATGGCTCACTAAAAAACTTAAAAGTATTCATCGCGATGAGGTTGGAAAGACAGGAACCAAAATGTCCTCAAAACAAGATGGTGGTAATGTAGATAATTCAAATTCAGGTGATGTAGATGTCATAGATGCATCATATGATTGTGAGTTGAATTTATCTACTAACCATGAACTGAATTCCTTTAATTAAGTCACTTCTCATGATGAATTGAAATAATCCATGCATAAGGAATATGATTCTCTCATCAAGAATGGGACTTGGAAGTTGGTAGATACTCCATTTGGAACCAAACCGATCAGCTACAAGTGGGTATTAAAAAACAAGTATAGACCATATGGCTCACTTGAAAAACACAAATCAAGTCTTGTGGAAAAAGTATTTGAACAGAAATATGGTGTTGATCATGAGGAGACCTTTTCCCCCACAACAAAATGGGATACCATCTGCACTCGATTTTCCATGGAAACATAGAATGGATAGAAAATTCATCAAATGGATCTGAAGATTGTTTTCTTGAATGGAGACTTAAAAGAGAATGTGTTCATGTCTCAACCATAAGTATTTTTTTTGAATGGTCAAGAACATAAGGTATGCAAGCTCATCAAATCCTTGTATGGATTGAAACAAGCACCACGAACATGGTATGAAAAGTTAACCGAGCATCCTTTGAAATTGAATTTCAAGGATTTCAATCTTGAATATGCAACTTTGTTTGTTAAGAAAGTTGGAAATTTTTTTGTATATCTTTTAGTATATGTAGATGATTTGTTAATAACAGGGAACAACGAGAGTTGCATTGAATCCATAAAGAAATAGTTGAATAAATGCTTGGAGACGACAGATTTAGGACATCTTCACTACTATTTCGGAATTGAAGTGATTTAAAATCCAAGGTACATATTCATCTCCCAGAATAAGTACATTGGATAACTGATGAACAAGTTTGGCATGGATGAGTGAAATCTAATTTCTACTCCAATTGAATATAATTTGAAACTCACATCAAAAGAAGGGAATGAATTTGAGGATGAAACCAAGTATAGACAGCTTGGAGGAAGTCATATCTATCTTACTACCACCATACCATACATTTCATTTATTTTTGGGATTCTTTCCAGGTTCATGCAAAAGCCTTGTGAAAGACATTGGTCTCAAGATTTTGGACTCAGGTAGTCTATGGTAGACCACTTCAACCTGATTCTTATTAAGACTTTAATGGGGATAAGGAAAATGGAGTATCAAATTCATGCTATCTCATGAGTATTGGATTAGCGATTGTCTCCTCGAGATCACGCAAACAATTAGTTCCAATAGATTCCACAATAGAGGTAGAATATGTGGCATATACAGAAGTGATACCAGGAGATTATGTGGCTTAGGAAAATACTTGAATATTTGAAGGAGAAACAAGTGAACTCTACTCCTTTTCTAGTTGACAATACTTATACAGTCAAGTTGGCCAAGAATCCTAGATTCCATGATATAACAAAGAACATCAACACAAAGTATCACTTGATTCAATATCATGTAGATTCCAAGACAATTCACTTGACACATTGTTCCACACATGAGAAAATTGTAGATATCTTCACCAAAGTACTTGGAAGAGAAAAATATGAGAAGTTCAGAATGATGCTAGGATTCACACACACCCCTTTATATTAAAGGGGGGAATGTTGGACACGTAATACTTGGTATTGCGGTCTTTGTAATAGTAATGTACATATGAAGCGTCGTAGGAAGATTCATACATTGGAGAAGACCAACGGTTGCAATTTGTATATTTATTGAGCTTCATGCTAATGGAATAATCATCCTGTGGAGTTATGATTTTTTCCCACTCTTGTCCTGAAAATGTGAATGGTTATGTGATGGGACGATTTATTGTAACCTGTGATGGAATGATGAATGTAGATAATATGACTTTGTGGCATTGTTTGTGGTCACTTTCAGGCTTACCATGGGCAACCACATCATGGTTCTATTGATCTATATGTAACTTAATACTTATTCTCTTCTTATATCTTTTTACTTTAGAAATGTTTTGAGTCATGGAGGGTTCATTCACAACAGGTGTATTTTCTTTCCCAAATAATTTTTTGTTATACAAAACGTACATTTCTTCTCTGTCGCATATAAATTGTACCAAGACTTAACCATTTTCTTGATATCCTTTATGGAGGGTTCGTGGGTTCACTTTCTCTTCTTTTTAATTATTCTACCACCCAAATACACCAAAACGTATGTGACCCTCATAATGTCCCTTAAATATAATATTATTCATATCCTTTAGACCATGGGTTCACAGGTTCCCAGACTCCCAGACTCATCCTCACATTTCCTCCATGCCCGCCACCCCACCACCCCATTATTCTATATACATTACCTTTGTCACATTTCTCGAGATCCATTTAATGTTATTCCTACAAAAAGTCATTGCTAATTGAATTATGAAAATGAAGTTATTGATTGTATACTTCTCGAGAGTTCACCATCTACACTAGAATGGCCATGAGAAAGCATCAGATTTTTGGAGACACAATAAACCTCTTCGCATGAGAAGACTACAATTTTCACTAGTCAAGGTCTTACTGGTATTTCACAACATTGCCTCTACCATATAGAAATAAAAATAAGACTTGGACATCATGTATTTATCTAGCTAGATGTGTTCCTGAAGTTTTTCAATTGCAAAGACATAGTCTCCTAATGCATCGACAATTTTATTCAAAATCGAAGGGCAATTCTGCTACACAATGGATCCCGTGTCTTTTCAGTGCCTTAAACATTCAGAAAAATTTTAAAATCACCAGATTCGACTATTACATTCAAAGGAGATGAAGCTAAAATTTTCCATAAGGAGAAGAACAACGGATTAGATCTTCTGCAAGAATACTTAGAAGATCCTTCAACAATGCCATAGGATATATCCAGAATTCATGTTAGTTCATTGAAAAATACCTATCGAGAAGTAGCATGAATTTTTACTAGAATTATAGGATAAGATTTTATGGAAACCATTCCACAGTTGGATCTTTATATCTTATACTTTACAGTCCATGAACAAGCGATTTTTTATTGGGAAAAAATTATCTCTACTAAAATTTCTTCACAACTGTCAAATTTTAAAGACACTAAGAAGTTATACATGGCCTTCTACTTGATATTTTCTATTACTTACTATCATATCTTCAAGGGATTGAATATAGGGAAAATGGTCAATTGTAATGTTGATCCTATCATAATTTGGTATCAATCCCTTTGGAGGAAAAAGGTTGCTCATTATTTTTATGAAGTATATAATCAATTTGTGTTTATTTTTAAGAATCTAATCTTTGGAGAAAATACATCCAGATTGTCACTGGAATCATTAACTTTTATGAATAAGAAGGGGATCTTAGAAGACATGGAAAAATACAATATTATAAGGATTTATTGCTCTCATGAAAACTCATGTATCTTCCTTATTATGTTCCAAATAGATTATTTGTTGTTGAATTGGCAAGACAATACAAGTCCTGGTTGCATTTATTCTATGAGAAAAAGAAGAAGTAGTTTATCCCGCTACCTTGGAAGTTCGACGAAATATTTCTAAGAGGAACTTCTAAAAGTGATGAAGATGCTACACATTTTGATCAATATAACATGAAATTTGAAAAAGAGATTAACGGATTTGACCCTAATCATCGTTTTCATGATAACATGGTATTATTTGGATTCAATAATACACTTATTAATACTTTTATATTTGGAGAAGAAGAATGAGACAACCATGATCCTCCAACTGAATGTGTTGAAAGGAAAGTAGGTGATATTGAAACCATCATAAGTACCACAAACCAGTATAAGAAGAAAGGAAAACCCTCTAATGAAAAGAATGATCAGTATCTAGGATTATTTCCCAAAAGAGCACCCTTTCCAAAAAAAAATCTCAGTCTACAACATCTCAGTAGAAAAAGTCTTTAATGAATAATTCAGATGATGGAGGTGATAAAAACCCTCCTCAAGGAAAATTGGAAAAATATCATGAATTGCAAGTAAAAGGAAACATGACTAATTCTCAACAAGAAATTGAAGATCACATACCTGAGTGCGAGATCCATATCAAAGACATGGATTTAGAAGTTGATCTAGAAAATATATAATTCCCTAATGATGAAGAAGAATGAATACAGAAAAATATACAACATGTGGTCGAAATCATGATGCAAGACAAAGAGTTTTTAGAAGAAGATTCATTTTCTGTACATAACGCTTTATTTGATAAAGACTCAAAAAAAAAAATTTGAAAGAACCCTTTCAAAAAATAAAAAGGGAAAAACATTTTCTACGTTTAACCTTAATAACATGCTTCCCTATGGAATCACTAAGATTCATTAGATTACAGGAGATGCTCTGGATGTTTCAATAGATGATATGGACGCTGAAAATGTGAGAATTAAATAAAGGATACAAGAATCATAGTATACTTTAATGCCTTCACTAATATTAGCCACCCCTGTTGCAACAATTCAACATGGCAAGAATTTTGAGAAAACTCCAGAATCAAGTTTAAGATTAAAAGGGACTTCAAGCTTACTTGTTGCAACTAGACGTTATGTTGAACAAAATATTAAGAAAATAATGTCTCTTATTTTAAATACATGGGATCTAGCAAGTAGCTTTGTTTCTCTTGGTTCCAAGATTCAAAATACCAGAGAATATTTGAGAGTTGACATTGAAAATCATGAATTGTTTTTCAAGGATGGACTTGCCACATTTATTATGAAGGTATCAACAATGACTGAATATGAAAGAAAAAAAGAAGACTTATCTTCTCGAGCTCTTATAAAACAACTAAAGGAATGTTGGATTCAAGGAATTAATGTATTAAGGGAGTTATCAATTGAACTCAATGACTTAACATCCAAAAATACTGAAGATTATTCTAAATTGACTAGAATAGATCTCGTGGGAAGCATCATTGAAGTAGAAGATCCAAAACTAATATCAAACTCAATGCTTCAAACAAGATATCAGTTCAAAGGAAGCGTGGAAAAATTAAATAAATTTTCAGCAGAGAAGTTCAATATTATGATTGAATATACTGAAGATGATATTGATAATTGTCTTGTTGAATATGCTAATAGAAATGAGGATATTGAAACTACATTGGAAAATATTTCAATTGACTATAGAGAATATGAAAATGAATTGTTCAAAATCAAATTCAAACAAGAGATGATTGTTGTTCCTTTGTGACAATATATTGAAGAATGGTTAAAAAGAGATTTAATCAAGATTACCAAGGGTCCAACAGAAGCAGTTGATATCGGTCATATAACCGTAAAAAATAAAGATATAAAAAGCACATCAACAAGCAAATGAAGATAAGAGAGATTCATCAAAGCAACTCTAAAGATCATATATATCCCAAAATATTTCTGCAAGATACCAGATATATAAAATATGCAGAGCAGAAATGAAATGCTAGAAATGACAGAATAACAGTAAAATATCCAGCATAATCTTCACAATATACAGAAATGATATACGAAATAGCAACAGAAACAACACTTTGATTCAGATAGAAATGTTCACAGGCCTCTTCGAGGGGGCAACCTCCAGTCGAGCAGTACTCTGTTACAATAATCTCCAAGCTAGGGTTTTCATACCCTCGACCCTTATTTATACTAAATGTGTCTATTAAGAGAGAAGCATCTAGGAAGATCAGCACTAGAAATGGGAGCTTCTATGGAGTCTTGCATACATACTATTCTATTTTATTGAAGGTCTTATTAATGTTGACCTTTATTACATCCAGACTCCCCATTGATCTACCTATGCGGGTTAGGACCTTAGCATGTCCTCCCAAAAGCGACCTTGTCCTCAAGGCTTGGGAGTAATGGAAACCTCTGCATAATGGTAAAATTTGGTTCCCAGGTGTCATCTTCTGGAGTTGTATCTTTGCATTGTACTAGCACTTCTTTGATGGTTCTCTGATGTAGGCGACATTCACGCTGGTCCAAAATGGATTTTTTTTTGTAGCCAAATGGATCCTTCTTCACCTAATTACGGAAGGTTGGTTTGAATTTGGCACTGGTTCCAAATGCACTCAAGCATGAAACATGAAAAATAGGATGCTTGAAGAACATTTGGTAGAGGCCGAGTACTTGATATGCTGACTTGTCCCACTTGAAGAGGCTGTGTAGGGCCATAAAATTTGGGTGCTAACCGACCTTTGCTGGTGGGAGGGGAAGTTTGCTTATAGTTTAGATCTCGAGAAACACACGTCCCCGCCGGCAAATTGGCGTTGAGCGACCTTGATCTTTAACTAGCTTGTTGCTTCATTCTATTACGGGCCATGACCAAGTTCTCTTTAAAGGCCTGGGATATACTCTCGGTTTGTAAGTGTTTGGTCAATACTTTGGACCGAGGGTGCAGATAATTATGGGAAGGCGGTGGTGGCTTCTACGTCCTTCTTGCTAAAGGAGTCATGCGAGTGGTTTATGGTATGTAGTGTTGTACCACCATTCGTGAGGGGTAACCATTAGACTGGTGTTGTTTTGAACCAAAGCAGCTCGGATATGTTTCCAAACACTTTTGGCGACTTTGGTTTGATACATGCAATGCAGGGGATGATAAAGGTAAAGGATGCAATTGGGTACCTTGTAGCTTGAACAATTTCTTACCAAACATTGCTTGTGAAAGTTGGGTCGATAAAAAAAATAGAGTTAGACATGCCATGAAGCTTGAAGACTGATCCATGAAAATTTGAGCCATAGGTGGATCGCAGGTTAAAGGGTGGGGTAAGGCACAAAATGAGCATACTTGGAAAAGGTGGTCCACCACCACCATTATATTTGATTGATTTATTCCACGATTTGGGTAAGCACGTAATAAAGTCCATAGAGATATCAGCTAGGCAGGGGAATCAAAAAGCGGTTGGAGGTGCACGATTTGTTGTTTCTCCTTGTTTAGGTGACTTTACCTCACATTTCAACCCTGATCACGAGGATGTCCTGTTTCATACCACCTCAGAAAAAAGAATGTTTGACTTGGTCATATGTTTTGGTGAACCACGAGTGCCGTGGGTGTAGCATGAAACTCAGAGAAAGTCTAGTGGATTTGAGCTTGGATTGTTTAATTAAATACAAGAAGCCTTTGTATCGAATCTCATCTTTGAGCCAGGAGTACCCTGGGGAGCCTGAGCTTTGTTCTGTAGTTTCTGGATCATTAGTGAACTTTTGGGGTCTTGAAACCATTCCTAGTGCACAACTTGGATCCAATCAGGTATAATGAAGGACAGATAAAAAAGGGATTCTTTGTCTTCATATTTCTGGGATAGTACATCCGCCATGACATTGTCTTTGCCTTCTTGAAAATGATCTCATAATCATATCAAAGAGTTTAGTCACCCATTCTTGTTGCTCACAGAATCGTTTATTCCATACAAAGTACTTGAGGATTTGATGGTATGTTTTAATTTGGAATCGTTTCCCAAGAGATAAGGAATATACATAATTCAGCGGCATGCGAGAATGTAACATTTCTTTTCATAAATTGGTTTTCCAGAGGATTCTTTTTCGGACGGTTGTTTTGCTAGTAGAAGGCCAAAAGGTGGAACCCTCTTGCATAAGGTCGCCAATTCAACCTCCACAGGAAAAACCATTCCAACACAAGGTCTTTGTGAAATTAGGAAGAGACAGGAACGAATTGAGGTACACATGCGTAGTCTTCAAGGTTTAAAGAGAAAAGCTTGAAGCATTTGGGGTCCAAGTGAAAGAGTTCTTTTTTGAGGGATAGTCGTGAGGTGTTGCAATCTTTCCATGGTTTCTTAACGAACTTGTGATAATAACCTATGAGGCCCAAAATCCAAGACTTTGAGAGTCTTTGGGTGTGTGATGTGCACCAGCTTCAATCTTTTGGGTCCCACCCGGCACCATCACTTGCCACGGATATTAAAGTATTCTACTTGGGATGCAAAAGCACATTTGGGTACATTTTCAGGAAAAGTTGTGTTGAGAGAGTAGGTTGAGAACTTGATCCACGTGAGTAAGATGGTCTATCGAGGTCTATATATGGGATATCATCAAAGAAAACTAAGAAAAATAGCCGGAGAAATTTGGGAAGACATGGTTCTTGTAGAGGCTCTGAAGGTGGGGGCGTTACACAAAACCAAAGGGCATGACCAAAACTTCGTGAAATTGGCCCTCGCGCGAGTCGCGGGCGTCTTGGGAATGTCGGACTCTTTCATGCATTATCGGTGATAGACTGCGTGAAGATCAAGTTTGGTGAAGCCACTCAGATTCATCGGGGAGGTCATCAATGACCGGAATGGAAATTTGTCTTTGATGGATTTGAGAACATTTGAGAGCAGGAAGTCGGACACATTCATCCAAGAACCTTCACTCACTTCATTACCATGGCTTATTGGGAGAGGGAGTAAGGGCTCGTACTAGGTTGATGACGCCTGTAGTAAGGAGTTCTGGACCATTTTTTTTCAATTCATTCTTTTTGTGCAAAGGGAATTTGGCGATATGGGCGTATATTTGGGAAGGCTTCACAGGACAAGGGAATGGAGTGATCATGGACACCGTGTGAAGGAGGGAGTCCTTGGGGAGTGGAAAATCTTGTTTGATGTTTAGAAAGGATGAATTGGAGGTCTTGAGGGACCGCGAATTGGGATCTGGTGGCATGGCATGGAGTTGGGCTATGACACCGAATGACCGCACACGAACGAAATTTTTCTATGCGATGAGAAATGATGATTTGAGGAGAACCCTTGATGATACCTTAGAAATTTATGTTTGTGTCCTCCTTGATCAAATTGCATGGTTAAGTTGAAATCCATGAGAATGGGACCAGGAGTTCTTAGCCATTCGGCACTCAACACAATGTTGCAACCTCCCATGTCAATAGAAAACATATAGGATTTGAGGTTGTAGTCACCTATTGGAGACACACATTTTCACGGTGCCTTCCACATTTCATAGAACCACCATTGCTTGTCATGATTTGGAAATTATTGTGATAGCATGGATGTAGCAATATAGGTTTCTTAGGCGTCACGTGATGAATACAATTATGGTCGCTGCCACTATCAACCAAGATGATGACCTTTCGGTCTTGATGTAACCGGAGATTAGCTTTGAGGGTTTAGGCGGAAGCCGGTGAAACATTGAAGTGATTGGTTCCACTTCGGGAGGGTCAGAGTGAGGGTTTATTTCAGAATTTTTCTGGTGACTTGGGCACAGGGAGAGTGTCATCATCATCTTCTTGAATATCTCGAGATAGCCATAAGAGATTTTGTTCCCTTACATTTTGTGGCACAGGGAAATATTTGTCATCCTGAAAGAATTATAACTTGAAGGCCTTTGAGTTGGCGTTCAAAACCATTTCAATACGGTCCAATTTTGGATTTTAATGGGAGGGGTAGTGGGGTTCTTGGTTTAGGTGGCGGGATAAAAGGGAAACTACGGTTTTGAGAGAAGCGATTTTTGCTTCTTTAGCTTTTGAAACCTCCACAGTCGTGGAGTCAATCCATGAGGACATGGGCCTAATCTCCTCCTTGAGGCCATTGATAAAGAATTCCCTAAAAAACGAATGTGGCGTTCCCTCTGTTCTGAAAGACAAATGCTTAAAGGTATATATAAACTCTTCCACTGGGCCGGTTTGTTTCAAATTGGTCAAACGACCGAGATAATGGGTTTCAGTATCAAAGCGAGCATAGATCTCATCAACAAATTGGGTCCAAACAATATATCGCCAGCGGAAGTTTTTCTCCATTTACCACATTTGCGTTCTTGATCTAGATGGGAACACTACATACAGGAGTTTAGCCAAGTCATCTGTAATGGCTAGTAGAGAGATAAATAATGTTCCCTTTGTGTGAGGCTAACCCGATTCAGGATGCGAGCCATGAAATTTAGTTACATCTGTGAGCTTATGCCCTTTGAAAGTGATGTATGGTTAGAAGATGTAGAAGAAGTTTCACCTTCAGTCTTTTTATATGCATCATCTAAAGAGTCATGAGGAGTTTGAGTTTGGTGCAGAGTGATACAAGAACTAGATTCAAGTTAGTTTTGACTGCTTCATTCTGGGGCCTGCAACCATTTAATGAGGATGCATTTATGGAGACATCCGCGGGAGTGCAATAGTAGCATTGAGTTGTTACACTTCTTGTTGGGTCTTACGGAAACCCGATTGCAAGGTGTTGATTCGAGAATCTAGTTCTTAGCTACGGGTATGAGCCATGGTGATGGGTGAAGCTGGAAGGGGCTTGGTGAGGGTTAAATTTTGCAAAAATGATATGGATGGCTAATGATAAGGAAGAGATGAGTCTAATGGAATAGGTCTCAAATAATGGGTGAGAAAAATGGGAGGCGGAAGCGGGAGTCGAGGAAGTTTTGCGAAAAATGATATGGATGATTGTGACAAGGGGAAGAGATGAGTCCTAATGGAATAGGTCTCAAATAATGGTGAAAAATTTTCGGACTTTTTCACGGTACTTGGGGTTATACTTTTAATTAGAAAGAATACTTTGCCTGATCTTTGAAATCCCAAATTTTTGAACGAGAGAGTATTTAATTAGCATGCTTACGGAGAATCTTAGCGATCAATGAATCTACGTTGGTTTAATTTGTTTATGTTGTTGTTTATGCTCCCAAAGGGTTCTAGGACAAGGGTTTGCCACGTGCTATAACTCTCTGATATCGTGCGGGGTCAACTGATTAATTACTCGGCCCAATATCTTGGGGCACTAACTAAGGAGGATACTCTCTAGTACCTGGATAGTTAGGCGTATTGCCTGACTATCCAGGTACTAGAGGGTATCTTCACGAGTGTTGTTCTGGGTGACACTATAAGGTCCATTGGTCAATAGAGTTTATCTAAAAGGGGCTTAAAATCTAGGTGATCCGTTACGGTGTTGTCGATCGCTACCACTTTCGAAGGGGTACCAACATGGGTTGGGTGGCCAACGAATATATGTTCTTTTAAGAACCACTTGTATTTCCCTCGTGTATGAATCCCTCAGCAGGTGGGTTTATCGCATAGCAGCCAGATCGTAGCTTAAAGGCGGCGAATCGTCTGCCACTGGAAAAAAATACCCACAATTTACGCCAAGGAAAGTGCTTTGATACCACTTAAGATACCAGATATATAAAATATCTGAGGCGAGAAATGAAATGCTAGAAATGGCCGAATAACGATGAAAATATCCGGCCTTAATCTTCACAATTACCGCGAAATGATGTCACGAGAATAGCAGCGAAACAGCGGCACAGTTGATTAGCAATGTTCAGGAGAAAGCCTCTTCGAGGGCAACCTCGGTCGAGCAATGCTCATTTTAATAATGAGAAATCTCAAGCTAGGGTTTTCATACCACCGACCCTTATTTATACTAAATGTGTCTATTAAGAGAAGCATCTAGAACTAAATGTGTCTATTAAGAGAAGCATCTAGAGGAAGATCCTTCTAGAAGCGGAAGCTTCTATTAGGTCTTCTTACATTCGCCTTATTCTATTTTATTGAAAGGTCTTATTAATATTGACCTTTATTACATCCGAATACAGTGATCTACCTATGTGCAGGTTAGGACCTTAACAATTTCTCTTTCTAGATCAAAAATTATCTAGTTACATTTATTATTTCCTTGAAGAACTTAATCGATTTTTTATCTTTTCTTTCATTTTCTTTCCAAGTCTAACCTTACTCTTTCTTTGATTCAACAACTCCATTCTCCTCTCTTCTTATTTTTTTTATGGACCACATGAGCTCCAATCCTTGTCCTTTTGGACAAACACATTAATTTTTCATTAGACTGCAAAGTCTTTATCATTTTTTAGAAAATCCCAAAGAAACAATTAGGGGTTAATTTTGACTGTATCTTTGAACTCTTTGAGGATAAGATATTTGAAATTGATTCATCAAAATCTTATTTTGATTCTAAGGAAGAACTCTTTTAAGGTTCTTGTTTTTATGAATGTGATGAATGTGAGATTTGTCTTTTCTATTTCTTAAAATATGTATAATTTGTATCTATTATCTCTGCCAATTTTACACTTCATGAGTGAAGGTTCCTGGTCCTTTTCTTAGGAACTGTTGGTACATATATTCATCATTTTTTTTTATCTTAATTGAGCAATAAATATTTTTAGATTTTTCTATATAGCACTCTCCCATTTATATATATATATATATATATTGTCTTGAAAAATTGAGAGAATAATTTTTAGAAAAACTTAAAGAGGAGTTCCACCTCTATAAAAGCGCAGTGGGATTCATATCCCCGTGAGGTTGTTGTTTTGGTCTTAACAGATTCAAACATAAACAGGTCCCCCGCAGTGTTTTCTACTGGATCACTCATGTCCACGGCTCGATCATGCCTGTTTCCTTTTGAATTTCACGACCCGTTGTTTGCTAAGCCACATGAGAGATGTTATGTCATCTAGGTTTGATATTATGTCATCTCGATCAACGTTTTTTCTTTCTTAATTAAACTTGCAGCAAAAGACAAATAGTCACAGATAGTCACCCATGGGCAAACATAGTGTCAAACACATCTTGATGTTGCAATGACTCGAACATAGACCAATGTCGCCAAGTGATGAACATAGCCCGACATCGCATTTTTTTTAACATAACTTGACGTCACGATGTGATGAACATTAACCCCAAAGTCGCAATGTAGCGTACATAAAACACTATGTCGCAATGTAACGAACAAAAAACTCGATGTCAGTTATTGTATTAATATAATAATGGATTAACGTATCAATACTTTATTGTATTAATGAATGTATATACATTCATTAATTAATGTATGTGAGTATCTTCATTAATATATTAATTAATATATATCAATACTAAATAATTTATTTGTATTTAAATAATATATCAACATTAATTTATTAATGTAGTTAATTAATAAATGTATAATTTAGGTAATCAATGCATAATTAATTCATGTATTATGTATTATTGTATTAATAATGTATTAATAATTAAAATTGGTTATGTGCTTATGTAAAAGTGCTTAATTATTAATGTATTAATTTAGATAATTAATATAATTGATTAATGAATGTATAATTTGTGTAATTAATGTATAAATATAATAATACATAATGAATGTATCAATACCTTAATTAATGTTTCAATACATTAATAATTGTATTAGTGTATCATTACATTATTTATAGTTTCACCAACTACAAACGACCATGTATTAATTAAGTATGGTCAACTATGTTCTATTAATCTTCCTCTATGCACGACTATAACTAGCTCAACCATATTATAAAAGTAGTTATATAAACTCATTGGTGTCATTAGTTTGGAAAGGTAGAAAAAAACCTTAATTAATGTATTAATGTTTCAATACAATAATTAATAAGTTAATAATTGTATTAGTGTATCAATACATTATTTATCCTTTCACTAATTAAGAATTGCCATATATTAATTACGTCGAAAGGTGTATATTTATTGACAATGGGCAGATTTAATAGGGGTTTAGTGCTTAATAAGTTTTCTATGGACAAGATTAAATATGGCTAGAATATTCTTAGTAATCACACAAAATAAATGGCTGTGATTTCAATCATTAACTTCCTAGCTATTATAAAGACATCCGTTTATGTGTTTACTTTTTTACATTTTCCTAATCATATTTAAAAATTACTTTGATAGCTAACGGATTGCCACGTAAGTGATTAACATAAATTAAAATATTAACACCAAATAAATGAAGCTCAACCGTTTATTTATTAATCAATAATAAAATTTAATATATTCTTTTAAGGATTATTTTCATCTTATCAGCCTTTCGACGTTGATCAACCACAATTATGTGGTTGTGCTAATCAAGTATGGTTAACTATGTTGTATTAATTCTTGATCAACTATGTTTTATTAATCCCTATTAACAGAAAATATTGTCAAAAAAATAACAAAAACTTAGAACAGTTAGAATAGAGCTTACTAATGTCATTTCATTTTCCACCTTTCCAAACTAATGATACCAATGAGCTTATATCCAACCATTTCATTTTTATAATGTAATTGTGCTATTAACTATGTAAAATGGGGTTTTTCAAATTTGAAGAATATATTGAAGATAACGATTTGTAGAAAAGGTTTGACGGCAAGATTATTGACGAGCATGTAAGATAGCAGCATGAATAACGATTTGTTTAAAAGTCTACGGCAAGGTTTTAGTAAGCGCACGCAAGATAGCAGCATGAATCGTGATGCTGATTTTAGGAAGAGCATGTAAAAGAGCAACATCATCAAATGGGTAATGAAGTTATTTTTAATTCGATTATAAATTAGAATTAGGGTTATTAATTTAGGTTTAAGTTTTTTTTAAAAGTTAATATTATAAAATTTGAAGACGGGCATGTAAAATAGCAACATGAATTATGGTAGAGATTTATTTGTAAATTAAAATTGTAGATGACAGGTGAGGAACTTATGACATGATGAGCTTATCTTTAATTAGATTATATATATGAGTCATTAATTTAGGTATTCAGATGAACTCATCATTACATCATCATAGCATAATGCCATTATTTTTAATTTGATTATATATTTATAGATTTGGGTCACTAAATTAGGTCTTGGTTAAACGTTTTATCTTTTGGTTGTTTTTGGTAGGAATTAGGCTGAATTCAGCTATGTAAATTTGGACAAAATTTCTATTTTCTGTGGTTTAAATTGTCTTTCTAAATGCACAAATAAATTCAACATACTTAAAACTCTGAGACATTGAGATTATACAAACTTAGTCACTCAAATCTACAGATACAACCATTCATCACCAAATTACAGGAAAAATCAAACGAAAAAAATGGCTATAAAGTCCCCAAAGGTAGAACGTTTAGAATACTACATTAAATTAGGTTTAAGTTTTTTGAGATTTGTGAATTGAATTGGATTCAGGCCTGACATGACTGGAATCTATAATTAATTGAGATTTGTGAATTGAATAGGACTGGGTCCTCCCATGACTGGAATCTATAATTGAGATTTGTGAATTGGACTTGTTAATGAAGTGCGGTGTTGAAAATTGCAGCATAATTGCTTGGTCCTTCAACTAGCTCTCTTGAGTGTGTAAATAAATCCGCTGTATATTGTTCATTATGAACAACATTTGTTTATAGTGCCGTACTATGGCAACACTCAGTGTTTTACGTGTTATGCTAATCGCTGTGGTTGGTTTCTATGCTCTGTTATATCATGGAAGTTGCACCAGCAATGAAGCAAAGGCCGAGACGAAAAAACTTGCCACTGATCCACCCAGTAACACTTTAAGAGCGAATCTCATACGTCGGGACTGTCGTATCTCTCCGCTACTGGCCGGCCCGAACTTTTCAAATGCGGAACGACTGAGCCGTGCTATTGAACGAAGTCATAATAGGCAGCACAGGTTGCAGCGTTCTACTTCCCTCGAAGCTAAGAGTTACGACAGCCCCATAACTATTTCTGGAGACGGTGAATTTTTGATGCAGATGGCGATAGGATCTCCGGTTCCATTAAATTTGCATTTCATCCTCGACACGGGCAGCGACTTGATCTGGACACAGTGCCAACCCTGTGGTGATTCATGTATTATTCAGAATGATCCAATCTATAATCCCTTGGAATCGTCGTCTTACAGCAATGTTTCTTGCTCTAGCCAATTTTGTTTAGCCTTCAACGCATCTAATAAATGTGATTATGCATGCGGTGTCTGCGATAACCGGGAAAATTGCCTCTACAATTATGGTTATGCAGATTTTTCGTATACCGCTGGAGTCTTAGGTTACGAGACGTTCAGTCTGGAGACAGCAGCTTCCTCAGCACGGACATCCTTTCTGAACCTTACGTTCGGCTGTGGTCGCAAGCAAGGCGGTCCTTCAACCGCTACTTTCTCCTACTCGGCAGGTATAATCGGTCTTGGAAGAGGGCCTCTATCACTGGTTTCCCAGATTGGATCCTCCATTAACAACATCTTCTCCTATTGTTTAGGATCCATTTATAATGCTTCACAGATCAGCCCTTTATTCTTGGGTAGGGTTGCTACCTTGGGAGCTGGTTATAGAGCCACCCCTCTCGTTCAAAACAAGGCTATCTCGACTTTCTACTATCTCAACCTCCGTGGAATCAGCGTGGCCGGTATAGCAGTCCGGATTCCCAAGGGTTCCTTCGAAATTTTACCCAACGGAACCGGAGGCCTTATCATTGATTCTGGAACGACTCTAACGTATTTGGTGGATCCACCATACAATTCCTTTCTGTCTGCTGTCAGGTCTTCCATTCAGGCTCCGCCAGCTTATTCATCTGCCATTTCTCTCGATCTCTGTTACAATGCTAAGTCTGATCTTCTACTTCCAAATATTACTTTTGAGTTTAAAGGTGGTGCGAAATATGTTCTGCCGCCAGAGAATTCCTTCGTAACAATTGCGGAATATGGGTTGGTTTGCCTTGCGTTCGGGCTGGCAGCTTCATTATCGATATTTGGAAACGTTCAGCAGCAGAACTTCCACATAGTCTACGATCTCCGCCAAAACAAGCTCCATTTTGCTCCTACTAACTGTGCTAAGTCTTGATAATACCACTCGCGACTGCCTTCTAGCTTTTCAATAGTGATGTACTGCTAGAACATAGCCTGTAGGTTGCATCGTTCGTATGTTATAGTAACAAGCTTTGTACGACCATACAGCTGTATTTTTGCATGGTCCTCATGTTAGTATTTGTAATAAGTTTTGGGAATGGACTAACTCAGGAGTAATTTTTAGTATTTTTTTGCTTAATTATTTATTATTTTGCTTTCGAGTAGTTTGTTTTTAAATTTTTGGTTAATCAAGAATTTTAATTTATTTTTTGAGTCTTTAAATTGGTTTAAAATGAAGCAAAATCCATAAAATAAAATTTTGAAATACATAAAACTTTGATTTATACTAATACCCTTAAAAATCTAATCAAATTCAGATCCAGAAATTTACCTAAAAAACAAACCTACTCCAAAACGATGTAGAAACATATAACTTTTATGTTAACATGATTAGTATGTTGTAGTATTTGTAATAAGCTTTGATCTCTACTGTGTTTGTACACTCCACTAGCGTTTATTAAAACCACACCTTAAAGCTCTTGTTTATCCCTATCATCCCATGGTAGGTGTCTTCCAAGATCATCTTTATATTTTTCATAAATAAGTTCATTATACCCACTGCTTGAATCATAGTGCAGACCTTTTTATATGTACATTTTATATAATTTTATGGCTTATAAGTTTTGGTTTTTTTGGTAGGAATTCATGGAACTGTAAGAAATTACAATTTTTTGTTGTTTAAATTGTATTTTTTAATGTAGAAATGGATTTAGTTTGGTGAAAAACCCATGAAACTCAAATGTGCAGATCCATGAAAAACTCTTGAGTATATGTGTAGATCCAACAATTTCTTACCTAATTTTTTATTAAAATTAAACAACAAAAAAAATATCTCCTAAAAATCACCAAAACATTGAATAATTAAACTGCCATAAAAAGTCCAATCTTCCTTACCTCCTACTTAATTTTGAAAATTACAATGAGATAGTTTAATTTGCCAATTTAAAAATATATATTAATTTTGAAAATTACATTGCACGCATACCATATATATCTCTATCTCTGGGTGATTGGGTTGGTGATTGCTTCCACTTACAAGAATAGTTCATCCGGAAAGCCACTGCGTTAATAATATAATCTTACGAGTGAATAGGAGCCTTGAGGTGAGGGAATAGGAGCTTTTAGGCGAGTTGATCCCGTTAACCAGCTTGATTTTTCTTTTAGTTTAATTTGGAAATTTAAAAATCTATATTTTTAAAATGTACAAATGTACTATTTAGATTTATTTTTAGAATTTTTTAATTATTATTTATTAAATATTTTTTAAATATTTAAATATTGTTAAATATAGCTTTGTAAACCATGTGTTTTCACATTTATCTTAACCTTTTTATTTGTTAAATATTTTTTTGGAATATGTTTTATATGTTTTAGTCAAGTTCAACACATTTATTAAATTAAGAAAACAAATAATAAATTTTTTTTTTTTAAATTAAAGGGAAACCAAACATCAAATTAATGTACCAGACTTTGAGACAAAAAATTCTTATAATACTGTTAAAGTTTTATTTAGTAATATAATGTATATATTTGTAATTAATTATTAATAAATTTATAATTTTATTTAATATATATTTATAATTAATTATTAATAAATTTAAATAATTAAAGTAAAATTTAATGTTTTATTAAATCTAAGCTCACTATTAACCTGCATTTAAATTTGAAGTCATTATTATATAAGCTAAAATCTATTTAATACAAATAAAGTGTAACAAATATTATAAAATATTATCATATTTAAAATAGACTCCCAACAATATGATAATAAAAATCATGTTTAAATAGCTTTACTTAACTACAAATTACACTATAAGATATTATACATATGCAATGAAATATGCCATATAGCTATTTTGTCATAGTGATGAGAAAACACGCTACCACTCACAAAGGAAATGAACAAAAAAGATGCAATAGTTGTTAAAACTTCTTTATAAAAGAGACCTCATTCATCCTCTACTAGATTGTATCATTTAGAGCGCCCTTTATTTACCAATAAAAAATAGTCAAATAAATAAACAAACAAATGAACAAATATTACTTCCAAATGGTAAAAAAATAAAAAAAATCACGAAATTACGAGAAATAACTCATAAACAAATTACGAGAAATAACTCATAAACAAATTTATGGAAGTAAATCTCAAGAAGTAATATGTATGCAATGAAAATACTTCCACCACCCTACCTTTATCCCTTTGTCTCTTTCCTTTTTATATCCTTCTAAATGTGTTTTTTATTTATTATTTTGAAGTTAGAAAATAATTATTAATATATTTAGTTTTAATTCATAATTTATAGTTTTTATGAATATAAAATTTATATGGTATGAATTTGTATTTAAAATGTGTTTTTTGATTATTTAATTTTATTATATTGAATTTTGAAAAATAATTATTAGATAATAATAATAGTGGCTACACATTAAATTAGCATATGAGATTTTCTTATTTATGAGATAAGAGATTTCCTTTTTATTATTAAAATTTATGAAGGTGTACATAACATATTTTTTTTTAAGTTGAACCTACCAAAGTTTATAGAGGTGTACATACTTTCTTTTAGAGTTGAACCTACTAGCATAGATACATCTCAATTATGGATCTCAATGGGTAGAGGGATCAAATCCCTCAAGGTGCAAATGTTCCCTAAGTTTTGTGTTTGAAAAAAAGGTTTGCACCTTAAAGGATTTGATCCCTCTACTACTTTCTTACTTTTTTTAAGATATTGGAGATAGATTTTGGTCTCAATGGATGCTAACCATCATCTTATATATATATATATATATACCTCTACTACTTTCTTACCTTTCTTAAGATATTGGAGATCGATTTTGGTCTCAATGGAT